>BMAO01035169.1:0-138603 GCA_019973975.1 Trichonephila clavata
TTTGGCAAGGCATTTTGTAGATTCCTTGGGCGGCGATGATTGTTTGCATACTGATAAGGCTATTGGAGTGGGTGGCTACTTGATCGTGGAAGGTAGTGGCTAATTTTTTAATTCTTGAGGTGATAGCTGGGATCTTTAGGTCTCTGTGCAGGTGAATGCGTTTCATGTAGACGGGAGCGTTTAACATGAGTCGCAACGCTCGGTTCTGGAGTCTTTGGAGGCGGTCGATGTGGCATTCTGCGGCAATTCCCCAAATCGGGGATGCATAAGTGATTAATGGCAGGAGATATTGTAGGTAGATTTTCCGTTTGTTATTGAGGGAGAGTTTTGACCTATTGCAGAGGAGTTTGTGCAGGGCTTGAAGTCGGCGTTTAAATTTACATGTTATTTTCTTGAGGTGGTTTCGGAAGGTGAATTTTTTGTCCAGTGTGACGCCCAAGTATTCCACTTCGTCGTACCAGGTGATGCTGCTTCTAAATAGCTTGAGAGGCTGTAGGTTGTTCCTGAAGTTTCCTTTTTTGAAAATTACTGCTCGTGATTTTAATGTATTAATTGATATTCTCCACAGTGTTAACCACCTTTTTAACTTGATGAGGTATTTTTGCAGCGCGGTTCTGACTTCCTGAGGGGTGTTAGACTGGCTGAGTATGGCGGCATCGTCGGCAAAAAGGCAGATGTCCACTAGTGGAGAGGTGGGGTAGTCTTGAGTGTAGATATTGTACAAAATGCGACTCAGAATTGACCCTTGCGGCAATCCGGCTTGGATTTGACCGATTTTTGATTGAGTTGCTTGTATCCTCACTTGGAAAGTTCTCTCGTTCAGATAGTCAGCAATGGTGTGGATAAGGTATGGCGGGTAATTTAGGTTGATCATTTTAAAAATCAACCCGTTGTGCCATAATCAGTCAAATGCCTTCTCAACGTCTAGGAACAATCCTCCGGTGGTTTTTCCACGGTTGAACCCGTAGATAATTTTGTTGGCTGTCCTTAGGAGCTGGTGACAGGTGGGTGTGTTTTTCTGAAATCCGTGTTGGAATTCGGAGATGATGTTATTGTTGAAGGGGTGTGACTTTCTATTCTTGAGAGCAGTATTTTTTCGTAAATTTTGGCTATGGAAGAGATCAAACTGATGGGACGATAATTAATAGGGAGTTTCAAGTCTTTGTTGGCTTTGGGTAGCATAGTGAGGAGGGCGTGCTTCCAGGGCTTTGGGAAGTGGTTTAGCATCAGGCATTTATTTTTATTATTTTCGTCAGATGAGTGATAGCATTGATGGGCAGAGATTTCAATGAAATATTTTTGATTTGGTCCTGTCCTGGGGCTTTCTTGTTGTCCAGCTTTAAGATGATATTGCAGATCTCGTTAGGCGAGGTGAGAGGAGGGGTGGCAGGGATGTTTGAGCGTAGGAATCTTCTCACTGTTCTGTCCACTTTGTCGATGTGGTCATCATCGTAAGGTGTTCTGTTTTCCTGAAATGATTCTTCAAGAATATCCACGAAAAGGTTGGCTTTTTCCCTCGTCCCGTAGATCAGGCCTCGTAAACCAAGTAGGGGGGATAAGTAATTGGTTTTTTCTTTGCTCTGGCAATCAGCTTGTGAAGGGAATTGTCGGAGTTGTTGCATTCAACGAGGGCTTCATTCCACTCTCGTCACTTCCACTCTCGTCACTTGATGTTTAAAAGGTCCCTCTTGATGTCTCTTTGAAGGCGGTTGAGTTCCGTTCTCAGCAGTGGGTAGCGAGTGTGTTGCCAGAGTTTCCGAAGCCGGTTTTTCCCCCTTATCTTGATTCTGGTCAAGTACGGGACGATGGTGAAGTCTTGCTTCATGGATTTAAATTTGCTGGATTGATTTATTGCTGTGTGGATGTTGTAGTTGAGGCTATTGATTGCTTCTTCGATTTCTTCTGTGTTATTGATTGTAGGGTTTCCGGCTATTGTTGTAGAGAGAATGTCTTGAAATTTGTTCCAGTTGGTGATGGTTTTACAATTAAGAAGGTGGCTGATATGGAAGTCAAAGTTGATGACAAAGTGGACAGGGTTGTGGTCACTTGTTAGCTCGTAACGAGATTCCACTGTGATGTTGTTGAGTCCACTGGACAGTTTGATGTCTATTACGGATGGGATGTGATTAAGCTGGCTGGGTATCCTGGTGGGGTCGGATGGTGCCGAGATGACGTAACCACATGACCGGGCATAATTGTGGAGGGCCGTTCCAGCTTTATTGGTAGTGCCGTGAGGTTTCCATGACCTGTGTTTAGCGTTGAAGTCTCCGACCACAATACATTGAGATTTGTTACGAAAAATTTTGATAAGGTCCGGGATGAAAGTATGTACAGATGACGTGTGAGATCTGTACAGGGAGCAGACGGCAATGTTTCCAGATGGCCATTCTATTTCGATTCAAGTGATGCCGACAGTAGAGGTGAAGATGTTGATGCTATGAGGGGCTATTGAATTTTTGACGAGGATGGCAGTCCCGCCACCACGGTAGGTGAGTCTGTCATTCCTGTAGGTGGAGTAGTTTGCAATATTAAGGTTGATGCGGGGGCGGAGAAAGGTCTCTTGTAGGGCTATTATGTCCGGGTTATTGTTGTTAATGTAGGCTTCCAGTTCGTGGATTTTGGTTTGGATTCCGTTAGCATTCCAGCTAACGATGTGAAGGGTTGAGCGTTGGAGGGAGTTAAATGTTAATTCCTAGGAGTTCGCAGAGTTCAATGGCTTTTTCACCCTGTGATTTGTCGGATTTAGCTATTTGGACGATCATCTTCACCGTGGACATGAGCTCGACCACTTGGGGATCTTGAAGTTGTCTGATGGTGTCGAGAAGGGGGGAGGCTTGAGTGGGCTTGGAGGAAGGGGATTCTGGTTGAGTCTGGAGCTTAGGTCTGTCAGGCTGTGGGTTGCTTGGTTGAGGCTTGGAGCTATTGTTTTCTGCAGAGGCCTGGGTGGAGGAGGAGGCTTGCGATTTTAATTTCTCCGCTTCCACCGTTTCTTTCATTTTCCGGGTTCTTTCCTCCCAGAAGTTGACTTTAGGTGGTGGTGGTGGTTTATTCAGAGGGTTCTTCGGGCAGCCCGGGTAGTTCACGGGGTGGTTGCCCTGGCAGGGGCAACATGTGGCTTCCGTATTACGCGTCTTCTTGCAGTCTTTCGTAAAGTGCGGCTTGCCACACTTCACACATTTGGGGTTTCTAGTGCAGTTCTTCGAGCTCTGGAAAAACCCTTGGCACCGGAAGCACTGGGCAGGACCCTGTCTCTTGTTTAATATTTCTACTATTATCTTCATATAGCAGAGTTTTGTGATGTTGTATACATCTCTATTGGCATCATTCTTGGAGAGGGAGATTAGGAACAGGGGCATCGGTAGACCCGTCTTCCTGTTCGTCATGACGTGGCAGTCATTGACTGTGATGCCCAGTTCAAGGAGTGCATCCATAATTTCCTGAGGTGGCATCTCAGAGGGCATGCCTCTGATGACGGCTTTCAGTTCTTTCTCCTCACTCAATTGATAGGTGTAGGTCTCCAACTTCTCCTTGTCTATGTAACTGCGTATAGTATGGTAGGCTTGAGGGGTCTTGGGCTAGACGCGTAGGCCCTTGCCTATGACGCGCCCCATAAAGTCTTCCTTCGTCATTGTTTGTAGTTTTTTAGGAATGCGGCAGAGTTGCTAACGTTGTCTATTGTTATTGGGGGGAGGGCGAAATCTGGGTGCTTCGGGCGTCTTTGGAGGCAAAGGTGGGATGACATCCTCGTTTTTTTTCTTCATCTCTGGGTGCGGGTGGGTCTTCTATTGTTAGATTGTTGAACTTGTTAGATGTTTCGGTTGCAGTAATCCTAGGCTTCTTGTTCACTATTTCAGGAGGTGGGAGGGGCTTTTGCGGTTATTTTTTCTACCCTTGACAGGCGTAAAGGGTGTGTCATTGTTGATGGGTATGGCAAATCTTTGGGAAATTATGTTCGGGAAGATGTTCTTGCGATCAGTTCCATACGTGGAGGTTTTCATTCAGTTCTACTCCATCGGCGAGAAGAGTGACAAGCTTGGAAGCGCATTGTTCTTTTTCATTTTCGCTGGTGAAGTAGTAACCATCAATAAAATTTAGCATATTTTCTAAGTCCATGCACATATTCAAGCAGTTTTGGGAATCCTCAACTGTATGCAATGTTTCTTCTAGTTGGCTTAGGGGGGGGTATCAAAGGTGGGGAGGATGACCTTCGTTCATGGCGAGTGTCCATACTTTCGCTTTCAGAGTCTGACGTTCATTTCTGTTCTTGAGGGCAGAGTGGGTGGGGGGGGGAGTTCCCGTCCTTGAACGCGTTGCTACCGCAGACGCAGAAAGAAGTTCCAGCGGCGAAAAAGCAGGCAGGGGTAGAAAGCGGTTGTTGGCCGAAAGCAGTTTTTCCATTCGGGGAAAGGCAATAAACACTATCGGTACAAGAGCAAAAAAAGATTGACTTCGTCTCGTCGGAGTAGTGCGAGTTGCCTGAAAAAGCTGGGGTTTTGAAATACTTTGCGAGAAGCGGCGTCGGCCAATCGGGTTGCAGCCTCTCGGAGGTGGGAGAGGCGTCTATGTTGGTAGATTAGAGGTAGAGGCCATTGCCTGGATTCCGGTTCCGGATGCCGTGCAAGCATGACGTCCATCGACAACGGAAACTGGTCCGATAGGTCAGACGCACCGTCAGAACCCTCGACCACGGGCTTGGGAGCTTCTAGCGACTCACCCTCTAGAAAAACCTTTGGAGACGATTTTATCGTCGAAAATTCTGATATATACCGAGAAGCTATCAGAGCAAGGAACGTTTATGCCGCCTGGGCCAGAAAACTGACACAGGCCAAGACTAATGATCAGGATCTACAGAACTATCACCAAGAACTCGGCAAGTCAGGTGAGATGGTGAATAATTTACTTATCAAACTGCAGTGCCGCTCTTCAAAATTCAGGCCAATGTAAAAGAACTGGATCGGATTATTCTTCGCGCCAAAACTAAGGTCGTTGAACCAGCAGCAAAGAACCAAGAGGAGAAAACGCTTCCGGTGGCCCCCTCTACTCCTCCACCTTCCCCGCGCTCTGTGAAGAAAAAGCGGGAAAAGCGAAGAGCGGATGAGCAAGGCTTCATCCCCCCAGGCAGCTTGTGCGGAAAAAGCGCACCACTACTGCTCTCCCCTCCACCTCCACTGCGCCTTCAGTTGAAAGCGAAGTGCTTGAGAGCGCTCCTCCTCTCCATCTCTACTACTCCGGCAGCTGAAGGAGAGGGAATGGAGATTGTTTCGGACGATCCCCCTACTGGGACTCGGTTAAGGACGCGTCGGTGCCTGAGAAGAAAGCGCGCGCTCCCCTCCCCCCCCCCCTTTTCATTAATCCAAATGGAGACTGGAGACAGCTCATTGCCATCGCTAAGATGCACGCGCCCTCGTTCCAGTCTCAAATGACCGGTCTCTTCTTAAAAGTGACCGTGGCTGATGCCGAGCAATATAGAAAACTAAATTCTTTCCTCACCGAAGCAGGTGTAGAATTCAAAAGTTTTAACCTTAAGGAAGATAGGCCGGTTAAAGTTGTGATCCACGCCCTCCCCTCAAACCCAGGCCGAGATTGAGGCGAAAGGTTTTAAAGTTCAAAAAATTTCTCAAATGAGGCATTTCCGCTCCAAACTGCCGATGCCTCTTTTTATCTACAAATCGAAAACGGCCCTAACGCCGTTAAGATTTACGATTTCATGGAGCTCTTTGGCACCCACATCGAAGTCAAACCCTTCGATCGCGGGAACAAAGTGAACCAATGCTGGAGATGTCAAGGATGGTTTCACTCCTCCGAAGTCTGCCACCTTCCTCCACGGTGTGTTCGTTGCGCATGGCCGCACTCCGCAAAGGACTGCACCCTAGAGTACGACGCACCTATGAAATGCGCGAATTGTTCTGGGCAACACGCAGCCAATTGGCGTCGCTGCCCAAGGCACCCCGCCAACTTAAAAAAGGGGGAAACTTCAAAAATAATAAAAACCAAAAGGCACAAAAAGTGCAACCTAAGCCTCAGGCACCGCGTCTGGATATTTCGAACGCACGTCGTGTCAGCCCTCAAATTGACTACGCTAACGTAGTTCAAAATAAAGTACCTCAGGGGCATGTTAGCTCCCCTACTGCTAGTGTACCCCCTGTACGTCGGCCCCTAGCAAAGATGCCAGCATAAATGCCGGACTTTTAAATGACCTGCTTATCCTCATTGAGGATACTCAATGTGTAGATAAGCAGGTCTTCTGCAGAGCTTTTAAAAACTCCTTACCTGCCCTCCACACGGCATCTGCGGACGTCGACAAGACCTATATCATATTCGAAGCCTACTGCAGGCTTCGTTCCCTCCCGGCCTAACTTTCCCAGCGCACGTGCAGAATACTCTTAAAATTGGATTTTGGAAAGCATGTTCCTTGCGTAACAAGATCCATGAAACCCGTGATTTTGTTCATGAGCAAAACTTTGACTCTTTTTTGGTTCAAGGAACCTGGCTCGAACCAGGAATCAACCCCCAGATTGCTAACTATTGTCTCTACAAAGACGATAGAGTTAGCATTTTTCACCTCAGGCCACAAAGCGGCACCGCTATCTACTGTAAAAATGAGATCGTTCACAACAGTGTCCCCCTTCCTAACATGCAAGGAATGGACGCCACTGCTGTGCAAATTAAAATTAATAATTTCCCACCCATTAATATTATTTCGGCGTATGTCAGAGAGACAAATCGCCATCACTTCCCTTCGGAGGATTTTAAAAAAGTTTTTAATTCTGGAAACAATTTAATCATCGCTGGTGATTTTAACACAGCTCACACGAGCTGGCACAATGCCAGGTCGACTAGATACGGCAAAAACTCTTCAATCTTACTCTCAACCTTCGGGGAGCGAAAATTGCCGCCCCCCAATCCTTCACGCATGCTCCCAAACCGGGGCAAAGCGGTTCTATCATCGACCTGGCTGTGTTTAAGCACATCCCTTTTAATTATAGTATCAGAGTCATTAACGATCTCAGCTCTGACCACTATCCTGTTATTTTAGAATTTAATTTAAATACCTCTCTCATTAAAAATCTAGAGCAATTAATCACCAACTGGAATAATTTTAAATTTGTCTTAAATAATAAATCCCTACCCCTTTCGACCTCTCCAGCGAAGAAAATATCGAGTCGGCCATTGGTCAACTCAACCAAAATTTTTCCGAAGCTTTCGCTGAGGCTTCAAAACCAAAATTTAATAATCCTCCGAAGTTTCTCTCCCCTGAGACGTTGGAAATGACAACCTCGTCCAACGCTCACACACAGAGGTAAAGAACTTCCTCTCCACTCAACACGTTCAAGAAATCGAAAAAACCACGCCTTCGGAGATATTAATTTTCATAAACAAGTTGAAGTTGAAAAATCCCCAGGCCTTGATCAAGTCTCCAATCGTATGCTCAAAAATCTCCCCATAAAATTTTTATTATTTATTACCTACCTTTGTAATTGCCTTTTTAAGTTTAATTATTTCCCTAACACCTGGAAAACTGCCGTGGTCATCCCAATCCTGAAGCGGATAAAAATCCTGACCTTCCCCAAAATTACCGTCCAATCAGTCTCTTAAGTAGTCTGAGCAAAGTATATGAATTTATACTTCTCCGACGTCTGAATCAACACTGCGCTGCTGCTAATTTACTTATACCCCAGCAGTGCGGTTTTCGACCCAAATGCTCGACAGTTCACCAACTGCTCAGAGTAACGGAGTTGATTCACAGCGGCTTCGGCAAGTACGAGGCCACGAATATACTTTTTCTGGACGTAGCCAAAGCCTTTGACAAAATTTGGCACGATGGCTTAATAATCAAGCTCATACGACTTGATTTTCTGGCTCCCCTGATCAAGGTCATCCATAACTTTCTCTCCGCGTGCTCATTCAGAGTGAGAGTAGAAAAAACGCTCTCCTCCCCTCGACCAATCAGAAGCGGCATCCCACAGGGGTCATTGATCTCTCCGCTGCTCTTCAACTTGTATGTAAATGATATCCCGCAAGCTAATCTCGTCCATTTAGCAATGTATGCGGACGATACTGCCGTTATTTCACAAGATAAGAGATTCTCCGTGGTGATCTCTAATCTTCAACATTACGTCTCTTTGCTTGAGCTCTGGCTCACGGACTGGAAAATTAAAGTTAACGCCTCTAAAAGTGCCTGCCTTATGTTCAGGAGGCGAAATCAATTAACAGTGGGCCTAACCCCTGTCACCATTTTCGGCCAACCCGTCCCCTGGGTAAATGTTTACAGATACCTAGGGTTGTTTCTAGACGCTAAATTAAATTTCGCCCATCACATCGAACAGGTTCGCCGAAAGGCGAACGTTGTTCATAGTATGCTTAAACATCTTCTCTCGAAAAAGAGTAAATTAGCGATCAGTCACAAGGTTTTGCTCTTTAACTCAATCATTAGACCGATCATGCTGTACGGTTCTCCCATCTGGGGTTCCGCCGGCATGACTCATATCCCTAAACTGCACACGCTTTCTAACTCTATTTTGAGACAGATTGTGAATGCTCCCTGGTATGTTAGAAATGAAGTCATTTACCGCGATCTAAAAGTTCAACCTACTCTACCATACATTAAAGATATATCAGAGCGTTTTTTTTTTGATAAAATTCCTCAAGTTCCCAACGAACTCATCCAAAATCCATCTGCCTATGACCCGGCAGTGTCTTCGTTCAAAGGACCAAGAGCTCTACTCGACCAGCATTTCGTGAATTTCCCCTTCGCCAAACGGCTTAGGGTGTGATTTACTAGAAATGCACTGGGAACTTTTCTAAATTTTTAATAGCTAAATTTTTATTTTCTTTAAATTTTCTTTTTCATCGTACTTAACGTTTAACTATTTTCTGATGCATGATCCGGCGCGGTCATGAATCGGGAGGGTTTCCCCTTCGGTCCAATTTTGCTCTTGGATCATCTTCTGTCTCTTTCCTCGGCCACCAGATGGTAGCACGGGACTTGCATTTGTTTAATTCTGTCTTTAATCTCTTTTATTTATTTTTTCATTTTGTAAATGACTTCATTTCCTCATTATTTAACTCTCTCTTCATCGTGAGCTGATACGACGCCCGTTCGCGATGTCCCTTTTTTCTACGCCACCGCATTTTTGCCGGCATTTGCGCAAGTTGGATTCAATTAAAAATACTTTTATTCAAAATTATTTTTCTTATCTCCTATAGTTTTCGTTTCCTCTGGTTTTCTTACAACGCACATTGTTCGAAACCATCTGTCTCAGCCATTCACTTTTCCACCGAGCGTGCCAGTTATTTTCCACTATCACGGATAGGATTAAGTGGCTCCGCTAATCAAATCACTGGGAGGATTGTGCCCGCCCAGGGAAAACTATCGAAGGGGCTAATTGCATCACGGCGAGCGGACTTCGTCCGCTCGCTATCTCTAGCAGGCGTGATGCCACTGCCCATTATCTATCCCACTTTCTTTAATTTTTCTTACTTTATTTTCACTTTATACAACACTAATTTCTGTAATCTATCCCAATAATTCTGATGTGGAGGTACATCCCCTTCGGGTATAGGAACTCCGTAACTTACACGCCACTTGCAGGCCATTGCCTCGTAAAAAATGTCGACTTTTTCTTCTTCTGAAGTGGCGTTTCTGAGAGCTTTCCCTAATGAGAGGAGTTTGGGGGGATTTGAGAAAAAGTTTTTAAATTCACGGATTGCGAGAATGATTTCAGAGCATGAGGAAGGATTTTGGGTTTTTGTGGTGGAATCGGGCTCAGAACGTTTAGTCGTCTGCTCAGATTCGGTTTTACGTGCTGACCTCTGGTGGACTATTTTAGCTATATTTGCGTAGGAGTTATTTGTGGTTACTTGCTTTGGGGTATTTTGGGTTTGGTTAGCGTTAGGTATGTTCTGGGTGGTATTATTTTGGATGGGATCTCCTTTCTTTGGGTTTGTTTCGGGGTATTTAGGGCATTGTTTTGAGTTGGCCATGTGGCCTTTGGTTTTACAGTTTATGCATTCTGGGTTTTCTATTCTTTCTTTGATTGGGCAGTCGCTTGTCCGATGTTCCTGAGCGCACTTCAGACACCTAGTTTTGATATCGCAGTATTGCGAACTGTGGTGGAAGTAACTGCAGTTGTAACACTGCGTTGCTCCCGGTCTGCGGCGGAACGAATCCCAAGTGATGGACATATAGCTGCAGTTGCTAACGTCTAAAATGTCCCGACTATCTGGGACGTTTTTCCTAACTTCCACTAGAAACATGGGTAGGGGGGATTTTGATTTTCGTTGCGTTAGTTGCGCAACTTTACTAACCGCGACTCCTTGGTTAGCTAGATCGTTTTTTATTTCATCGATATCGGTGGACGCTGGTAGTCCCTTAAGGACTACTTTGTACGGTTTTTCGCTAGGGGGAGGTATTGCGTAAAATTCCTCTCCATTCATTTTGAGAGTGGCGGTGATTTCTCTGTGCTGATCCTCAGAGATTGGGATAATTCTTATGTATTCTCCTATTAGCTTGTTGATGGAGTTTGGGTATTTTTCATTTAATTCTTTAAGAACCAGGTTGTAATTTGTTTTATAACGGAGCATAATAAGTTTAACTTTGCGTTTGGGTCGATTTTCGCCGGGGGCTTGGTTGGGGTCTGAGTCGACGACTTCCATTTTATTTTCTTCGATATTTGAAGCACTGAAGGGGTTATTTAAAGCTATGGTGTTTTCAGGCAACTCTTTCGCCGTTTGGTTTTTATTTTCGGGGGGGGAGGGTTTGTAGGTAGTCTCCCTAAGTTGGGGTTTTAAAGTGGTAGGTAGTAGGCAGGACTCCGCTGCTCTTTTTTTTTCAAAGAACGGGTAACATTTAAACCGTTTTTCGTGTTATGGCTGCAGTTTTTTACTGGGCAAGGAAAGTAAAGCTTTAACTCACCCATCTTCATGTTGTAGTCGAGCCCCGCTGCCCCTTTGGCTTGGATGACTGTAACTGTGCTGCATCAGTGTCACGTGGATCGAAAGTTTCTACTTGGATCAGCTCTTGTTGAAAGCGTATATTGGATTGAGCTTGTCTTATTGACTTTTATTTTGTAGTACTGAGTTTTCGATCATTGGACATATTTAATTTAAGTGTTTCATTTAGAAATTCAATGAGTGGTAGATTTTTATCATCTGCAAAGTTAATATTGAAGTCTCCACTTAAAATCATCAGTACATTATCACAGATTTTCCCCCAAATCTTTTTTCGAGTATTTCAGAACCATCTTTTGTATAAATCATCAATTTTTTGAATTAAAATTGTTGTATCTGTCTCATAGATTTTCTAGGCGAAATATAAACGGCAACCATAAACATGTATTGCCCATTCTCCGAATCGCAACAAGCAATGCACACTATATACACAGTGAACTTTTCACCAAATCCATTCAACTTCACTTATAAGATATACACAGCACTATACGTCAGCTGTATAGCTACAGATATACTGCTATAAACATGTCGGTGACGCGAACGCACGAGATTTCACCCATCCAAAAAGTGTCTAAGGCGAACAGCACACTGCGCATGCGCGCCGTCAGAGCATGTCGATGACGCGAACTCACAAGATTTTCCCCTACCAAAAAGTGCCCAACGCCGCTAAAGAAGTTTTCACTTCAAAAAATAATTTAGTACAATCAACATTCTTAAATTTACAAGGCATACTCAGATATTTTTCACAAATTGCTTTTTATTTTTGAATTCAGCCTTGAGGGCGTTTTGATTCGTAGATTACCAATAAATTCTTATATTTCCCCCAAGAGATTTGTTTTTGTCTTGTTCATACAGGTAAGAGCAACGAAACTTCGCCGTTCTGTTTTTTTTTTTGTTGTTTTTTTTGTATGAGCTGAGAAACTAAGATTTTTAGCCTCTCTATTGGGTTCGAATTGTTTTTGAAAGCTGTCTACTTTGTGTCTTAAGCTTCCTCCTGACCACTAGAATTCTGGTCTGAGTTGTGGTCCTCTAACTTCAGTAAATACTAATATACAGGATGAAATGTAGAACAGGGGTCAGAAACCTTGTAGCTGTGGTGTGCAAAACCAGTCTACCTACTACATGATTCTAAGTGCCGCACAGCAGTGGCGTAACGGAAAATAATTGGGCCCCCCCCACAAGGTCAGGTCTTGGGCCCCAAGCCAGATCTTATAAATATATACTTGCTAGAAAAGTCTGCTTCACCAAGTACTGCTTCCATAAACGACAAAAAAAAGTTTTAAAAACCGGAATTTAAAAAAAAATTTTAAATTATATTTTTAGTTCAATCCAAGTATTGAGAATAACAAAAGTGGACTCGGTTTGCTTTCATAGCTTTTAAAATAAGGACAGGTTTGTAGCAATACCAACAAAAATCAAGTAGAAAAAGTCTGCGTTCACTGTGTTTTGATAGTAACCATAAAAATCACTTAAGGATAATGAGCTATTTAACAGCTGGTTAGATAATCCCGTGTTTTGAAAACTTCCTGAAGTCGTTTCGCTTTTGAATTATTAACTCTAGTGGTTTCTTCAGAGTTTACCTTCTCTCATTCGTCCTTAAGAACACTTTTTTACAGCAAGTGTATATATTTTATATATATATGACAAGCCCAGCTGCGTTAAATGATGAACATTTCTATTTTTCTTATTTATTTCTTCCATCCAAATGGTCCTTTGGCGCGCATACTATAGAACAAAGACGATTTATCCCAGCTACTTCTCTCCAGTACGCGTTCGCCTTCGTCACGCTCGCTCCACTTTAAATAGGCTTATTTACCCACAAATCCTTACGCGATGATAAGAGTTCGCTCTATTTTTTTTTTACTTTAATTTTAGTTATCTTTTCAAACCTACATATATATATATATATATATATATATATATATATATATATATGCAAAGGATTGCCAAACCATAACATAATGTACCTTTATACATCACGTAAAAATATTTATCATTAAACTTTTTCTGAATGCAAAATCAACCGAAGTCTGAGTAAATGTGAAGTAAATAATGTATAACATTAGTGTTGGGTAGTGATCCCTATGTGTTTCTCTCTCTCACACTCAGAAATTAGACTGCGTTGGTGACAAACATCTTTATTTCTCTTCTTTCTCTGTTGCTCGGAGCGTATGTCGGAACACTGCGATGGGCACTGTAATTCTCGCTCTCGCTCGTCTGATCTCCCGCTCGCACTCTCACTGAGAAACTTAACGCTCGTTTTCTGAATACACTTAATCACCTCCAGACGGTGCCCCCTGCGCATGCTCAAACAATAAGAGAATATTTATAATATTTACTAAAACTGAGGGGAAATCTCTAACGATAGATAACCTAGGAACTTGAATAAAAACGATCACCAAGAAAGACTGTAAGACACTGTAAAATAATTTTAGATTTAAAATTCTTTCGAAAGAAAACAGGTATCACTTACCTGATTCTTCATTTCTGAATCCTGGGATGAACTTGACCTAAGTTCGATTACATTCTAGCGTAAATACTGCAACTTTTAATCGAGAATATCTGGGAGAATTAGGGACGGTGAGTTAGGCATCCCAGGAGTTTGAACGAATTTGAGGCAAGGTTACAGCAAAAATGAAACGAAATGTCTCAAGACATCATACTGAACTTGTATGCCTCAATGCCCGATCGTATCGCATCGTGCATTCACTCTAGAGGAAGTTCAACACGGTATTAAATCCTCCGTTCTTCTGCCTTTTTCTCTGAAATAAATGATACTTTTCTTTGATTTTCTAATCATTTACTTATATCAAAGTAGTCATTACGTATGTAAAATTTTCTTTTATTTTGACGACTCCTTCTTAGTGCGCTAATTTTTTTGTGCGTGAGTGTACTATAGAGAAGTTAAAATTCCTGTATTAGAAGAATAAAGTTTATGTAGTATTTCTCGTGCAGGACTCTTTCACAACCCACCAAATTTCTTCCATTCCTTATTAGAAATAAAATCGTTTCGTACCTTGTTCACTCAGACACTGTCCCCAACACCTTAGGTTCTTCAAAGCAGGGTTCAGTCAGGCCTATATAATATTTCGTGTCACATGCTAAAAGTTACACAGATGAGCCAAAAAATCATCATATCAGTGAGACGCAAAAAACACAATCCTACGCATCTCTTTTTCACAACAGAGGACCATCCTTTCTCAACACATATGTAGCAAGGTCACGTGTTAAACGAAATATATGGAGGGCTGACAATAAGTGTGACCAGAACTGTCCACTTGAAGGAAAGCAATCAAAGTGCCTTTTTGCCTGAGGAACTGGGAAACACAAAGAAGGGGTACTAGACTGATGGTCATCAAAGGGTCTATTTTAAGGCGAGACACTCAGAGACAATACAAGACAAAACATCTAAGCTCCAACTTTCTTGCTACAGGTAAGTGTTTGAATTGTCGAGAGTTTTATGAGATAACTTCGAATTATTGCGTGTTGTAGGCTGGTCAGCCACAGATTTTACTTCGAAATATTGAGTGATACCAAAACGTATTGTTTTAGTTCGAAAATATCAAGAGTTATCCTAGGGGCCGAGCATATACTTTGAAATATTGGGAGGTTCGCATTATCGAAAGTTTGAATTAACGAGAGTCAACTGTACTTCAAAAAAAATTTCAAAAACTTGCACTAGAAGTTTGTAAAACTCAATTGAACTTCGATGTTTTCCCATAGATTAACATTACACCGGAAGTAGGATTGGTAGTAATCCGGTTTCAGCTCAATGTTGTGATTTGCAAAGTAGAACTAGTCATTGGATGGAGAAAATCGGAGTTGATCAGCGCAAAGCAAACACTGTACTTCTTTGTCAGCACATTATATAATAAGTATCTAATAAATGAAGATTTTTCCCAGTTCTAGTTTTCAGAACACGTACATGTGCTAGTAAAATGTAACTGATAAATTAATGAACAATTTATTTACTACCACTTTTTTTTTTAAGTATCATGCATATTAAGCATATTAAAACTTATTAAAGAAATAACGTTGGTCATCTGTATCACTCACATGTTCAGTTACAATTACGTGACGTAATCACGGGCTTGCGTCATTAGTTATTAATGTGATGTTACCCTATGAAGCCATCCTTCTATCTTTAGGTTGAGCTTTAAAAAAATAGAGCTTACCACACACACGCATGTTTGAGTAGGGCAGCGGACTTTCACGCTCACTGAAGTTTGTATAATTACAGTATCTAAGTCTCATCCTATTCATTAAAACGGAAAATAGTAGATATATACAGTCGGACCTCTATATTGCCAATTTTTCTATATAGCGAACTTTTTCCTGGAACCAAGAAAATTACACGATTTTCTTCGTAAACTAACCTCCCAATAGCAAAGTGCATTTTCTATATAACGAATTTATTTCTGGTGATTTAATTTTTTTCTCCCTATTTTTGAAGTATTTCTGGACATTTCAAGTTATTCTCTCTTTTAACACATTTTATGGTGGCCCTAAATCTTGAACTAGTTTTATTAGGGCCCTGAAAGCAATAGAATTCTGGGTGTTTCATCCAAGAGGTACAACCTTTAACCCTCATTGTCCAGTTAACTAGAAACATCTTCGATATCCCCTTTCACCCAAAGGGGAGTTGTCTCGTGTCCTTTAACTAGTCTCCGTTCATTTGTAGTGTTGATCAGTCTTACAGGTAACTCCATTTAGATAAATACTTCCTACTAGATTGTGAATATTATATTGTTGACCATCTTGGGTTTTACGAAATAATTTTATACTCGTTAGCACAATGTCTTGCAAAACTAAATAGTTTTATAAAGGAAAATACACTTTTTTTGCTTTTGTGGGAGGAAAACCCAACCAACAGAGGAAGCAACATATCAATACAGTGGTGGCCAAAATTGTGGACACATTTTTAAATTGTTATGTTTTTCAAGTTTGTGTTCTTATAGAAACTGTTACGTTGCACAAAATGCAAAGTATTTTATATCATTTGAAAGGAAATTCGATTCTGAATTTAATTCAGAAAACAATATGTAAATATTTGCAATTCAAAAAAAGTTATGCGGCAATAACTATCGATATACATTAGATACTGGTGATAGCAGTGAGTTATCAGTGATTAGTGGGAATTTTCTCTAAAAATCATGCGTTTTTCGAAGAAAATTTTCGTTGCACGTACAATGACAGTGACTCAACAAAGAATAAGGATGTCAAAAAGTAAAAGATAATAAAGCGATAAGCGATGAAAAAGATGATAATTAACAAGTTGAAAACAGTTCATGCAATATTGTATACTTTATACTGTAATTGCAAACAATTTCATAATTTACTATTCTAATTTATAAAAGGTGGGTGTCAAAGATGCCATAAAGTAAGAAATGAACAAGAGTACCCTAACACTATTCTTCCTTACGACTGTCAGTCCATAGGTTGTGGATAATGGAAAGACTATTCAAACTGCAAAAACAAAGAAAGGGAAAAGAGTAAGAAAGTTAAGGGAAAATCCCTCCCGAAACAAAACAGGAAAAGAAAAAACTGAAAGAGGAAGGGGGGTGCTCTGGAAATAGGGTGGGGGCGTAGCTATTGAAGTGCCTAGGGCGCCGGAGAGGTTAAAAACGGCCTTTCCCTGTAGCTTGGTGGCATTGATACGGTGGTAGCTACACCCAGAGGCGGATTAAGATAGTTGGAGGCCCCTGGCGGTAAAAGGTATGAGGCCCATGGGCTTAAGAGTCGAAAAACTAAAAGAGTGAAAAGAGTCGTTTACTTTAAATTCTCAAAATAGAATGTATTGCTATAATAAAACTCATCGGCTAAAGAAAAATCTTAACTGTATAAAAAAAAAATTACTTAAGAGCTTACAGTCTTGCTATACAGTTTGATTTCTCTTTGGCAATTCATCAATTATTTTTACCATATCTGCTTTTTCCAAAACATTTTATTCTGTGCATAATATGGCCATGTTTTTCAATTTGTCTTTTCTCCCATAGTACTTCTTGAATTATTTTTAACACGTTTTAAAACTAAAAAAGATCATTCACCTAATGCATTCGATATCGGTATTGTTAAAAATATTTTCAAAAGTTTTTCTACATTAGTATTTTTCTTGCATCTCGATAAATTTCTAGCGGGGGTTTCATTGTATCTTTGTTTTCTTTTCATTTCTTGTTCCAAGGTGGCGTGGTTGGTTTGTCGCTGGCCTTTGCACTCATCAAACTTGGGGCCTTTGGCGGCCGCCAGGTCCGACACCCGCTTAATCCGCCACTGGCTACACCCCCGTTTAGATAGTCTGAAGCACGTTAAAGCCCTCACAATGGCATGATGTAGATGAGTGGAGTCCCAGCTCAGGTGTCGTCCTCTTCAAAATTACAAGGTCCGTCGTCATTAGCCCTCGCGTTGCCTTAGAGTGGCAATGGTAACAAACACTCAATTTATCTCAAAAAAATTCTTTTAATTAGCATCAATTACCAAAGAAATTTTCAAAAATGTTTCACACTAAATTAATATAAATGTAGAAAGAGGTTTGTGAATTTTTAATCTGGGGGGAAAAAACGATTTTATTTTGTTAATTCTCGAATCCTCAATACCATTTTTTAAAATTTTTTTATTGCCCATTCGATAGCTTTGATTTTTTTCTGCTAAGAGCGTCGGCTCAAATTTTCCTCTACTAATACTCCTTTTAAGGAATTATTGGTCTTTAAAAATTATTTTATTATAAAATACCTCTTCGAAGAAGACGTGATTATGTTGATTAAGACTACTATATATAGTCTAGGTTTTCAGGTTAGAGAAAGAGGATAGACTGCTATCGGAGCAGAGATTAATCAAATTGAATGTGAATCACGGATATTTAATATTTGAATTATTTAACGTGACGAATGTTTACTGGAGATTGAATCCAGATAAAAAAGCTAAGAAGTCAGAGCTATCACCTTGAGTAAGTGTGTTGAGTATTAAAGTTTTCTCATATCTCGTTATTTGTCTGCATAGTTATTGGGTGCATCTCTTAGACAGGATCGACTGAATTTGAGATGTGGTTAATATTGTGAACAAATTAGGTTGTTTTGTTGAAAATATGTGGTCTAGTGTTCTTTCCAATCCTCCCACACCTTTAGGCACGCAGGCAAGAACATTACAAACTTTCTCAAAGTAGGCAAGTCAATCTCATATCATTACTCTGGAGTGGATTTCCGAAGTTCTTCCAGTTTTTGTACTTTAGGCCAAAGGAATATGGTGTTCAATGAAATGACTATTATTTATTTCGAAAAAATACAACACAAAAATAAATGGAGAGCAAGTATTCAGTTATTGCTTTCCGAATGTCTCTTCTCAACTGCTATACCCTTACGCCATTGGCCACGTACATCTTAAGGCCTCTTCTCGGTTGTCTCAAGATCATAATCGGAATAATTTTAATGGTCAACTATTATTCCCGAATATAGTCCCCGAAAAACGAGGAATATAGTACTATATGACAACTGGCAATAGTGGTATGATGACTGTCGTCTATGTCTAGGTCTACCACCATGCACCATCATTACTATTTAGCTGAAAGGTGATAGCAGTCGGTCAAACTAATTTGTGCCTAGGTTTACGAGAATGTCAATGATGAACATTTGTTTTGAGTTACCAATTATAATAGTTTCTGATAACGTATGTTATATGCTTTTAAGAGTCACATGTAGGGCTTACTCTTGCATAGAGACCCAGGGCTGCAAAAAGTTTTAAGACGTCCATGGTCATGGCCTGGAATTGATTCAATGGAAAATTCAACCCTGCAGATATCAATTTCCCAAGGTTCTTTTAAATAAATCATATAAATAAAAATCCATTGGAGGTACACCCACTGTATATTTCTGTACATGGTAGAATTTGATTAAAGTTTTTCTGATTATTTTTTTTTTGTAAGTAATAATAAAAAATAATCAGAAATTTTACTATGAAAGTAATTATTGATTTTGAAATGTGACTCAAGATTATAAATATGCAACATTTCTTTCAGAATTGTCATTCCCATATAATACTGAAAGTTCTTGGAACAACTACTCGTTCAATGATGCTTTCATTATATTAAGTTCATTTTAGCATTTCTTATTTTTTAGTTTTACTTGATATTACAGTAAAATCTTAATACATTAATGAATTGTAATAAAAAGCTGTTCTTTATGAATGACATAATTCCTTTTTTTATGATAGGTGTAGAAAATTGCTTGTTTTTAATTGCAGTAACTTAATTAAAGCCTCATTCTATTGCCACAACAATCTTCCATCTACATTCAGATGGATTTTTTCTTTCATACAGCTTTCTGCTTTTATTTCGAGTGATGCGACTAAAGCATGTAACATTCTTTTTTTTAAAAAATTACATACTTACAAATAATTATATTTAGTTCGAGATTGCATTCCTTATCTCATTGTAATGCTTTTTTTTGCGCGTAGGATAGTTTTCCTTGAGAATTCATTTTCATGATGTTTAGGTTTTGTTAACACTTTTAGAATATGACCTTTCAAGTTATGATAGGCGTAAGAAATCGCTCGTTTTTAACTGCAGTAACTAAAAATTAAAGCCTCATTCTGTCCGTTGCACAATAATCTTTTATCGATCTTCAAATGGATGTAATTTTAGGATTAAATATATGTATTTTTAAATTATTGTAAAATCCGGCAAATTCCTTTTTTGTGTAGAAACTTGAAATGTATGTAATGCTTGTGTGTTTTGAAGTTGAGGTATTAGTGCAGGCTTTTAAAAAAATTGTAACCCTTTAAGTTCACAAGAAATGTCATTTCTTTTTTTAAAAAAAATACTGTCTTTTGATATATTGTAGAGGTCTAATTTTTTTCCTATGCTCGTCTTTTTCATTTTTCAAGCTCTCATTTTTATACCCGGCGTATAACACGTACCTGTAAATTTCAATCTTATTTTTTGTGTTAAAAGTGTGCATCATACACCAAATTTTATGGTAATACTTGCAAATAACTATATTCAGTTTGAGATTGTGCATTCCTCATCTCTCAATATTTTTTTTTTTTCAGGTGGGATGGTTTTCTTTTCAAAACTCGAAAATTCATTTTCATGATGTTTGCATTTTGAGTAGTTTAAAGTTATTTCGATTCAAATATTGTTTTCCTTTATGAATTAATAAATTCTTAATTCTTTTCTCTGACAAAATTTAACAGTGATTTTTAAAGCAATTTACAGTAGTGATTTGTTGATATGGTTTCCTCAGAAAATGCATTTACATAGCCCTCCAAACATTTGCATATTTTAGGAACCAATTTCGAAAAATATTTCATTTCTAGTTAAGAAACAAGGGCAACAGATTATTCTGATTTCAAACGAAAAAAAATCAGAGGGAAAATATACTAATTCTAAAATGTTCACTAGACTCTTCTGTATGCATATATATGTAAAGTACTGTATTATGTGTTACAATTTAAGTTCACAGTAAGACCCTGTTCAACGCTGTTTCGGTTTAAAGCTCTTTTATTTGAATTGTGGGATTCCTTGAAATTGCACACAGCATTAAGATGCATGCAATTTCGAGCATTCCACAATTCAAATATAAGAGCGTTAAACAAAAACAGCCTTAAGTGGGATCTTAATGTATATGTATCTATGAAAACAAGTTTGTACACTTGTAAATATCAAACACTTTTTGTTATTTTGTAGTTTCTTTAAGAATTTGAGTGTTTATCTCTACACAAATAAAAAAAACATTATACTTTCTAAAATGCACATGAGAAGAAACAATAACTCATTTTGTACTATACAAGAATTAGTCAAATAATACATTCAAACCTCTGCATGTTAAATTGGTTAAAAAAAACAGAAACTTAAATGTAATTTATTTTTATTTGATTAAATAGTGAAAAAAACAGGAATTAATACATTTTGCAGTTACATTCTTGACTTAAACAATTCAACAAATATATGGAAATAATTGTATCAAACTGAATGGGATTAATTTAGTTTAATATACATTATTTAAATTAATACACATCATATGTAGGTAAAATTATGTTTTGAATACTAAGAAGAGTAATATGTAATTATTTAAGTTTAGTTCATTACATTTAGAGATAAATTATAGTTTAAGCAATCAAATACAAAAAAAAATTGAAAGTAAGATATACAGAAAACAGATTCTAAAATTAATATTTTAACCATTCTCAGAAATTTTATCAAATAATTTATTTTAATTTTAAGACATAAAATAAAAATACAAAAAAAAAAAAAGAACAATTGTAATACAAACTTAATATAAATGACTAAAATGTAACTCTGCTTGTTATCACAATATTTATATATATCTTGTATGCCTTATTTATCACGATAAAAACACTAGATAAACATTTGTTTTATGTTCTAACAAAATAAGCTCACATTATAAGTACATCACTTCAAAATTGGTTACATTTAGTACAAACAGAAATAAAATTTTAAAATTATGATTTAATTTGAAAATATTTATACAAAACAAAAATCAAGGAATGAAAAAAAAATGGAAAGCATTATTTATGAAATAAATGATAACAGATTAAATCCTTGGAGCTTGGATATTTGTGGATATTTCAGCAACTATCATCATATCATCTATGATATTAGATACTTTTTCTTTATCAGCATAATCACCTAATTCCTAAAAACAGAAAGAAATTGCATTAATAAATTCATACATAATATCACGAACACTATATATTTACATAAACACTTTTAAATAAATGCTTGTTAAACATGAATTAATAAAATTTCTACAGTACTTTCTTTATATTTGCAAGGAAAAGCACTACAGCATTGTATGAGGAAATCTCAAACTTCAGTAAACAACAAATTCTAAGCAATTACATAGATTTTTTTTTTGCATTTAAGGGTTTAAATCATAGGTTCCCAAACATTTTTGTCTCGTAGACCCCTTGCCATGCTTTTTGGTTTGGGGTAGACCCCCTACTTAATTAATATTGAATTTTTGCAACATTTATCAACTTAAATTATTTTTAACCACTGGTACTACTACTCCTACTTTAAAAGAATTAAATTTCTAACTGTAATGAAATATAGTGTTTAAAATTTAAAAAGCATATGTTAATTAAAATTAATTAATAAATAAAACTGTTAAATAAATTAACTAAACAACAAACAAATTATTTTAATTGGAGGGATGAATCTCTAACACTAACTACAATATCAATTTTCAACATTTGGTATCGATATTGTCTCATTGAATTTTAGTAATCCTCTTTTAGTAGTATCCAGTTGTTGTTGTTTTCAAAATTAGCAATGCGCTGAAATTCCTTCACCCTATGAAAAACACAATGGAAAACGTCCTCAGAATATTCCATAACTCGGGGAAAATAACAGGTTTGACTTTTTAAAGCCAAAATTGATGGCATCCGTTTCTAAACTTTAAGATCTTCATTAGTGCTTATTAGTTCCTATTGTAATTTGACATTTTTTTTTCAATATGCCCATATAAATTCATTGCTTACTGTGGCATTACCATATTCAAAGCATTCTCAAACCTGGTTTCAAAATCTGTATAAAACGCATTTAAATGTTGAATGTAGGTTAAAACGTTCTGATAGATTGTCTGTGACAAATTTAGAAAATTCGGGACCTCCAGTATTATACATCTTTAGCTTAAATCAGGAAAGAAAAGCTGAAATAGTTCTTGTTTTAATAAAATTTATGCTGTCACCTTGTAAATGCAAATTAACCTCATTATAAATTTAGTAAATAAATCTGCTAAATAGGTAAAATTTGTTTCATACTTGACTATAAATTATCTTTTAAAATTAAAAGTCACGATCTAGTTTAATGAGAGCCAGTATCACATAGACCCCCATTTACACCTCATGGACCCCCAAATTAATTTTCGGCTGACGTAGACCTTTTGGAGGTCCTCATAGACCACTTTGGAAATCACTGCTTTAAATTAATATCTCTAAAGAATTATGCTATTGAGATAATATACATAAATTCCCAAGTTATCATACACACAATAGGAATGTGCTTAGAGATCTTTATAATAAAGTATAATGCCTTCACACAATACAGTAATACCTCAGCTTACATTATCCCACCTTATGTGAACCCAGAGTTACACGACTTTCAAATCTGTGTAAAAAACTGTGCCCTTTTTTTATCACTGAAACTCAGACGGAATCATTGCCAGAGCTGGATGAAATTGGTAATGTGATTGAAGAAGTTGTCAATTTTGCCAGGTAAATAAATTTAGAAATAGATAGTGATGATGTTCAATAACTGCTGGAGTCCCTCAATTAGGAGCTGAAAAGCAAGAGTGACATTGAGGAAGAGTCTTTAAATACAGTTCAATCAGAGGATTGAATATCGGTTGGGAATTTGATTGAAGGCCTCCATTTAATTAAAAAAATGAATACAAATTTTAGAAAATATAGACTTTAATGAAGAGCATATTTTTTCAACAAAACAAGGAATAAAAAAATTATTAGCAAGCTACAAGGAAATTTTTCAGGATAAAAAAAGTAAATATTTGAGCCAGCAGACTACTGTGTTAGATTTTATGAAACCTCCTACATCAAAATAACTTTGCTCTGCAATTTTGTATTTGTGTTATTTTTGACTTTATTAAACATTATTTCTAAATTGTTATTTTCTTTTATCTCCGGCTCCAACAATATGCAATATGTATATGTATTTAAATGCAAAATTATACCCCCAAATTATGCAAAACTGATCTACTCTGTTATCGCTCAGTCACACCCCTATCACGGAAGTTTAGGTTTACTACATATCACAGAGTAATGCAAGCCTTAAAAAACAGTAATAACAGTTAGTATTTTCCCTACAAGGCCTATTGGCAATCTAGTTAAATACAGCAAATCATTAACCTTTTTTCAGTATTTAATAATCAAATTCAGGAGATATTATTAAGGGGACACAGTATGATTCAATTGACAAAAATCGGTCAAAAAATCAAATCTAATTTTTTTAACCTAAATTATTCTTTATATCTTTTTCTATAACCTCACGAAATTTGAAAGCTCTAAGCTTAAAAACTGCAGAGTTATGATAGCTTTTACATTCATTTTTATTCTCCTCCCTATGGCAAATCAAAACTTTAAACTTACTTATCTCAGAAAGATAAAATAACTTGTTTGTCTTCATTTAAAATGCTAAGGCTTTTTTTCTATTGTGTTGTTGCTGCTTATCCACTTGGCCTTGACCAAGAGACCGTGTCGCTTAATTAAATTAAAAACAACATCCTCCTCATTCAATAATTTCCCCACAGAGGCACCAATACATGCAATGATATGGGAGGGAGAAGCCATAGCCAAACAGCAGCAAGAAGCATAAGTCTTCTCAGATCCACTAAATATTAAGCTCTTGATGTGACCAGTTCTAAGTCTAGATAAAGTGGTCTGAGAAAGTCTAGGACAGGTTCATTGCAGAGACAATCCTGGACACTTAGCAGCATACCAGGCATGTTCAGGCGGAGACCTCTAAATAGTTTTGATCTTGCCCGTGAACAGAGAGTGGACCTCGGAAGCTTGTAGTTCAGAGGAAGAGGCAGAGGGAAGTTCTCTGCCCTCCCAAGCAAGCAGGTCAGCAATTTCATTTCCATAAACCCCAACATGCGAGGGTATCCACTGAAAGTATACCAAACTTATCTGGGTCAATGCAGCTAATTTCGAAAGTATATCCTGCCCCAACATATCCAGGACATTGGACCAATCCTTTAAGAATTGGATAGAGCTTTTGCATTTTTCTATTGTTCCTAACACTTTGATTTTTGTTTTGTATCAAGTGCTAATAATACATGTAACAAAAGTTGGTATGCATTTTTGAATCAAGGCAATACTTATTTTTAAAAAAAAATAACTGAACTAAGAATTTATACATTTTTTAAGGAATTTTCAATAAGCATTCATTAAAAGAAGTATTGTACAAATACCAATCATGTTATTGCAAAACCCATAACAAGTTTTGCTATACATAGTTTGATGTAAACCAAATTTCATGAGTGTACATAAATTTTTGTAGGAGTAGCAGCATTTTAAAATCACTTCACAATTTTTTTTTCCTTAAAAAATTAAGTGGCTAGCTTTTTATGAAATTTTGAGCACAAAATCTGTTTTACACAGCATACACACATATAGAAGGCAACCAAAATTTTTTTTAAAAATCCTTAAAATAAAAAATTTGCATAAATTATGCCATTTCCCCTTAATTAAATATATTGATGGACTCCTAATCAAAGCCAGCATTTTAAGCTTCAGCTTAGTCTGTCTTAAAAATAATACAATCCTACTGTTAAAAGAGAACAATTCAAAAAAGGATATAGAGTGATAAATTCCAAGAGTTAAATGATATATTCAGATAAAAGCTAAAATTTACAAAAAATTCAAATATTTTTGATTAAAGGAAATAAACTTTGAGCCTTGATGATTAACAAGTCTTATTTTACACAACTGAAAAAAGGGAAACATACACCAATAAATGCTCTTCCAAATACCTTCCTTTGCATTGAAAATGCAAATTGAAGAAATCAATTTCAAAATAAAAAAGACATAAATAAAATAAAGTATTTCAAGAATTTATTCTTAAGTATTAAATTGATTAAAAAAACTAAACATATTGAAATAATTTATAATAGCAGAACACACAGTAGAATGGCCAGTCAAGATTTCTATACTCACTAAAATTTTCAGATAACTTTTTATATGAATAACTAGCTGTTACCCGCCCGCTTCGCTGGGTATTTCATGATGATTTATAAATTTTTACTGCTTATATATATGTATAAATTATTGATATCTAAGTCCTAGCATTAAGGATTCGATTGAATTGAAAAATATACTTATACCTGTAACTGTCACCTGTTGATAAAAAAAAAGGGCAGAACTCATATAATTTGTATTTTCTAAAAATCTCTAAAATTGAAGCATAGAATGATGTTTGCTCTTTCGTAACTCAAAAACCAAGTGGATTCCCACAAAACCAATTTTCGGTGGATCTCTACTCCGTAAATTGAACATGCAAGCCAAATTTCAAGTCTAAATCTAACAGAAAAAGCAAAAGTTTTACTATAAATATCCCCGTAATCCCGTTGAGAGTCGTTTTCCAAAATTACCGCTCTTAGCGGATTTCAATTCAACAAAAGAAAAATGCAAACCAAATTTCATTATTATAGTCCTTGTAGCTCGAAAAAAGTAATTTTTTTGTCAATACGTCCCAATAACCCCCTGCGACCCCCCAGAACTTGATTTGCTTAAAATTTATTCTTAGTGGATCCCTATTCAAAAAAAGAAACATGCTTAACAAATTTCAAGTATATGGGTCTAACAATTAAAAACAGGAATTTTTTTCTGTAACTCCTCTTGACCCCTCGCAAACATCTTTAGGGGTCAATTTTCATTTTACTCTTTGTTAGAGGAACTCTATTTCATGAAAGGAACATGCCTACCAATTTTCAAGCAGGATGATCAAGTAGTTTAAAAATGGAAATATTTATCGATTACGCCTCTTAATCTCCCGAAATTAAACTTAGTAGTTGATATTCGCGAAACCCATTTTGTAGCGGTTCTCTACTTTACGAAAGGAATCTGCTTATCAAATTTCAAGACTGTACTTCTAACAGTTTAAAAATGGGGATAATTATCTATAACGCCCCTTGAGCCCCCGCAACGCCACTTCTGGGTCAGTTTTCACAAAACCCATTTTGTAGGGGAATTGCACTCTATGAAAGGAATCTGCTTAGCAAAATTTGAAGACTTTGCGTCCAATTAATTAAAAAGGCAAAAAAATTATCAATAACGCCCCTTGAACCCCAGCAACACTACCTGGGGTCGATTTTCACAAAACACATTTTGCAGTGTATTTCTATCCTATGAGAGGAATCTGCTAACCAAATTTCAAGACTGTGAGTCTAATAGTTTAAAAAAAGAAATAATTATTTATATCTGCCCTTAACCCCCCACAACACCCCTTGGGGTCAATTTTCTCCAAACCAGTTTTGTAGCGGATATTTACTCCATGAAAGAAACATTCCTACCAATTTTCAAGCAGGTAGGTCAAATAGTTTAAAAACGAAAATATTTATCTCTTACGCCACTTATTCCCCTGCAACGCCACTTAGAGGTCTGTTTTCACAAAACCTTCTTATAGCTGATCTCTACTCTATGAAAGAAATCTCTTTATCAAATATAAAGACTGTGCGTCTAATAGTTTAAAAATGGAAATAATTATCTATAACGCCCCTTAAGTCCCCTCAATGCCACTTGGGGGCAATTTTCACGAAACCCATTTTTAGCGTATCTCTACCCTATGAGAGGAATCTGCTTACTAAGTTTCAAGACTGTGCGTCTAATAACTTAAAAATAGGAATTTATAATGCCCCTTAAACCCCCCGCCCCCGCAACACCCCTTGGGGGTCAATTTTCCCAAAACCCATTTTGTAGCGGATATTTACTCCAGGAAAGAAACTTACCTACCAATTTTCAAGCAGGTAGGTGAAGTAGTTTAAAAACGGATATATTTATCTATTATGCCCCTTAATCCCCCGCAACGCCACTTAGAAGTCTGTTTTCACAAAACCCGTTTTGTAACTGATCATTATTCTACGAAAGGAATCTATATATCAAATTTAAAGACAGTGCGTCAAATAGTTTAAAAATGGAAATAATTATCTATAACGCTCCCTAAGCCCCTGCAACGTCACTTGGGGGTCGATTTTCAGCAAACTCATTTTGTAGCGGATCTCTACTCTCTGAAAGGAATCCGCTTACCCAATTTCAAGATTGTACATCAAGTAGTTTAAACATGGAAACAATTATTATTAAAGCCCTTAACCCCCCGTAACGCCCCTTGCGTTTCGAATTTCGGAAAATCCTTTCTTAGCTGATGTCTACTCTATCAAAGGAACATGTCTACTAAATTTCAAGTCTGTAGGTTGAATAGTTCCAGAGATTTCGTGATTAGTCAGTCAGTCAGTCAGTCAGTCAGTGAGTCGCTTTTCTCCTTTATATATATAGATTATATACAGGAACTCAAGCCTATAAATTATTACAAATTAAAATTATACATCACACAACCTTCAGATTTTATCTCATAGTTATACATTTCATTATTATTCAATCAATAATTGCAAAAGAAATGCTATTGTTAACTAAAAATTTAACCAATATATTATTTTCTTTGAAATCTATTTCAGTCAGTTAGCTTTCAAAAACCTTTCAGCATCTAATTTGGCATTTGGACTCAAACTTTGCACACCAAATGTCATTGTGGCATTATTTGAAATCACATTGCACATAAGTTTTCATTGCCCTTTAATTTCCAAATTCTAGGGGGGGGGGAATACACTTTCATATATTAAAAAAAAAATCAAGGATACAAAACTAAAAGTATAAAAGTCAATTTTAAAACAAACAAACTTACTTTGCTCATTATACTACTTAATTCTGGCACATTCAAGTCGAAATATACAAAAATGAAATGAATACAGGCAGCAGTAATTGCTTCAGCTTCATACTTAATGCATCTACAAAAACCAAACTAATATAATAAACAATCTATCATTACATTATAAAGGAAAATTAAATTGTGGAACACACACACAAAAAAGAAAATGTACTTTTGGCACAAATAAAATGTCGACAACAGTCTTGCTGCAGTTGTAGAAAGACCAACAATCTCAGAATTCTTCAACTTTATTAATTCTTGAAATTTATTCAGGTATTCAAAAACATACTGCAAAAGAAAAACAATTTTTTAAATATTTTTTTGAACAATGAAAATCCTTTTGCTTTTGAATTTCATAAATCTGCAAATTAAGTTTATCTAAAGGTTTAGATTTATTTATATGTATAAGAAATCAGAGTATAAAGTATTTTTTCAAATTCAATATGGAGCCATGTTTATATCTAAAAAAACAATGTCTCATAAAAATTTCAGATATGTATTTAAAAAGAAAGTATTTATTTTATTGCACAAACTCTGAAAGTATTAAACAACAAAATTTTAAAAAATAAACTCCGTTCAGGTAAAAAATATTTTTTTAAAAAAAAAACTTATTTTACGACAAATTAAGCATTATTCCTTCAAAATCATGAGCAATTAAAATATATATTTAAAATATTTCACACTTTAAATTAGTACATTTTTAATACAAAGAATTTAAACAAAAACATATATAATAATTGTAAATATTGACATTTTTTCCAGATAAACTCTTTAATATCACTTCAAATGAAACAATAGCTCAAGATGTGGCAATGGCAGGGATGATTTGTATAAAATAAAAAAAAAGGTATGAACATTTAAAGAAAGAAATTAAAAAAATAACTTAGGGTAATTCAACATTCCTTAAATATGTGAGTATTAAAATTTCCACAAACCTAAAAAAAATTACTTGAAGCAAAGTACTTTTCTACAAAGAAAAAAACCAGTTAATTTATTGTGATTTAAAGACATTTCATTAGACAGGTATCTCCAACTGATAAGAAGTGGCAAACATCAAGAGAATGCAAAGTTTGTTGTTCCAAAAGAGATGAAACAATAAGAGATGCAGAAAGGAAACTCCGTACTACTGCCCAGATTGTGATGTTGACCTTTGCTTTGAAATTTATCATGCAAGAAAAATTTACTAATAGTTATTTACATAATGCATAAATGTAATAAAATGTTTATTTAATTTTTAAAACACATGTCTTTTTTAATTTTTTCTCTTTGTTGGAAAACCAACATTCAGTGATTATAACCCTAAATGTTTGCTTTACTTAAAAATTTAAATTTCGTATTTCAAGCTAAAAATGAATGCATAATTTTCTTGAATAAAAAAATAGGCACTTTTAGGACCATTTTCTTCAAAACTATCCAATCGTTAAGGGGTTAAATGAGCTTTGGACAACATCCAGAACAGGATAATTGAGAGTTTCGGTGGCATTCTACTGTTTTCAGACTCTAGGTCTGTGCTCCAGGAGATCCTGAGGAGCAACTTTCAACTCAGGATATAATTGCTCTTATAAACAGAGCAGTTGCAGCCCAAAGCACTTTGCAATGGACACCAGCTTACTTAAACATTTTGGGCAATAAGCAGGCTGATAAACTTGCCAAGGAGTCCTGAAATTCCCCTCAACTTTCCAATAATCTTACCCTTACTGATGCAATAGCCAGACGTAATCTCACTTCCCATCCAGTTAAGAAGCACTTCATTCTAGAGCCTAATTGTAATTGTGTAATTTCAAACACCAAAGCCAGACTACATACAAGACACTTTAAAGGGACAAAAATATCCCCTGATGGACAAAGAAGTTACAATATTTGTCCTCATTGTCTAGACATTTAACTTTCTCTGAATCCTATTATTAATAGTCCTTCTATATAGGCTTAACTCCACATCATAGACCTAAACCCCACAGACCCTCAACTGCTTTATTCATCAAAAGACATCGCAAGGGTCATTTTGGATGTCTTCTGCACCATTTAGTTTCTCAACACTACTTGGACAAGACAACAACATATTCCAATCTTTTTAATGGATTACAAAACAATTCACTATATTTTGTTTCTATATCATCTCAAAATAACTTTTTATAACATAATATTTTTAATAATTTCACGCACCTTACAAATCAACATAAACAAATATATATATTTTAGATGACATTTTATTGTGTTTTCAGCACAAAGTTTCTCAAACTGTGGCATCACTGAATATATAAAAAGAGAGCAAATAACTTTCACAAATTCATTTTTTATAACACTGACATGAATAAAGCACTCCTCCTTAAGGGCATACATCATATGTTGGAAAACATTGATTTAAAAAAAGAGAAAGAACAAAAAGCTGCATAAACCATCTTAGATTGAGACCAAGACATCTCTTACACACAGAATAAAATGAAGAAAAATGATAATCTTTGCATTTTTATTTTTAGTTATCAATGATGAGCTATTTGAGATACACTTTACTCATTAAAGTAATCTGGATTATAAATGAAATATGAATTATTATAAGATAAATATATAAAAAAAACTTGCTGAGCGTCATCTAGAATAAAGTTAATATGTATAAATGCAAAAATGTACTCATCATTTCAAGAGAAATTTCCATAAAAATTTGAACACAAAAAATTCATTATCATATCTTTTTAAATGCAATTTCATTTTGTAGTGAATCACTAGAAAAAAATATTTTTACATCTCTCTATAATATATGAAATGAAAAACATCTTAGAATTTTGATTTGTTCTACCTTTGAAAATTTCCAAAGTAATCTTAGTGTTACAAGCCTACTTGGTGAGCAATATAATGATGCCATTATTTTTTCCTTTCATTTCAGGAATAAAAAATTTTATACAATCACTCATTTGCATTCTACATGATCTTTTATTATTCTAAAGCTTTGTTCATTTTTTGTTATTTTTATATTGTTTAAAATTCAGTGTCTGTGTTCTTGATTAGTGTCTGTTTAAGGGGGGGGGGAATTATATTTTTGGTAAGAGAGGGGAGAGCATTATTTTGTAAGAGAGATTTTAGCAGACAAGTATGTAAATAAATAGACTCAAATAGATTGCTCATTATTTTGCTTCAAAAACCACAGCACATAGCAACCTAAGTTAGTTTTACTTTACTTGTAATAATCAATACTGTTAAAGATAATGTCTAAATGAAGCAGGCTTTCAAACTCATAACTTTTTAATCATAAATCCCCAAGTATGTCAACAAGGTAATTAATCATCTTTATGAATCAATTAAACTACACAATAAATCATAAAGCATTTTAAAGTTGATTTGCAACATGTAGCTAGAATATAGTTAGTTTTAATAAACCTATAATATCAACTTCTTTAGTAATTAAAAAAATTACCAATTTCATTTAAATACCAAAATACCCATTTATTATTTTTATAATTATTATAAATCCTAACTAATTATTATAAACACTATTAAAGTATATAACAAAGGAAATTAATTGAGATGGCTTAACATAAATGTGAAACTTATTATTTCTCATTTACTTTCAAATGTATATTTATAGATAAATCAATAAAAGAAGCTTATACTTCTATAGTGAAAAGGAGTACTCTTACAAAAGTTACCAAGCAAAACAAATACATAAGTGTATAAAAATCCACAAAGGAAAGTGAAAAATATAATTAAAAATACATTGAGTAATTGCATCAAGTAAGTAATCAAGTAATACATCAAGTAATTGCATTGAAACATTAAAATATTATTTGATTTTCAAGCTCAAACAATTGCTACACCAGGAAGAAATCCAGATAACAAAATGATATTTACTGGACAAATATATTATACTGGAAATAACAAGTGACTATATTTTCAAGAAATTTGGGGGCATAGATCCTGAGAAATCAGAACCCAGAACAACCCCCTCTGGCAGTAATAACAGCACTTACATGCCTGGGCATTGAGATAAACAGAGATCTAATGGTGTGTACAAGTACAGATGCCCATGCAGCTTCAACACGATGCCACAGCTCATCAACCGTAGAGACTGGTGTATGGTGATGAGCCAGTCATTCAGCAAACATGGACCAGACATTTTCTATTGGCTAAAGATCCGATGAATGTGCAAGCCAGGGCACCAGCCAAACATTTTCTGCATTAAGGAATGTCCGCACAATACCGGAAACATGCGGTAATGCATTATCCAGCTGAAACGTAGGGTTTCACAGGGCTTGAATAAAGGGTAGAGCCACAGGTTGTAACACATCAAAAATGTAACGTGCACTGTTAAAAATGCCATCAATGCGAACAAGAAGTGACCCAGACATGTATCCAATAGCACCCCATACCATCACGTCAGATGATGGGCCAGTATGATGACAAATCCATGCTGCCAATGTGCATTCACCATGCTGCCAAGCACAGATGCGACCCTCTTGATGCTGTAAAGAGAACCTGGATTCATCTGAAAAAATGACATCTCGCCATTTGTGTACCAATGATCATTGCTGATCACACGTTGAAGACGCTCCTGTCTGTGATGCAGTGTCAAGGGTAACCGCAGCCATGGTCTCTGACCTGAGAGTCCATGCAGTTGCAAATGTCATTGAACTGTTTGTACAGACACTTGTTGTCTTGCAAACCATCCCAATTCTTGACTCAGGGATCATAATGTGGCTGTACAATCCATTAAGGCCATGCAGGTAATATGCCTGTCTTCTCAGCTACTAGTGATAGGGGGCCATTGAGATCCAGCACAGCATTCCTTATTACCATCCTCAACTCCTTGATTTCATATTCTGGTAACAATAATTGGATCATGATCGATGCAAACAGCAATACTGTGATACGATAAACCACAATCCCAGTACACATTTCTGCTTTTTACACAAGGCATCACAACCACTTTTCACCAGGCAACAACGTTCAAATGCAATTCGTGTACGAGAAACTGGCTGAACAATTTTCTCATTTAAACACATTGTAGGTGTCGCTACCAGTGCCTTCTTAGTCTTAATGTGCTGAAAAGCTAATCATTTGCATATCACAGCACCTTCTTCCTGTCATTTAAATTTTACATTTGTAGCATGTCGCCTTCTTGGTGTAGCAATTTTAATGGCCTGTAGTGTCAATTGGAAATTTTTGTGAAATATTATTGTCAAATACATAACAAAACATAACAGCAACTGATAGTATTTAAATTTGGATTCAAAAACTATCACAGTAAACAATAGGATAAATATAAACAAATGAAAAAAATCCTACCGTATGTGCTATTTCACAATCCATTGTATGCGACAACACTCTAGAAACGAAATAAACAATTTTTGAAAGGCTTTTTACCATTTTTTCAATTTTATCAGAAGGAGGATCTTCTCTTTCAGGATCTGTACTAACTTTCTTGTCCAGGTTTTTGCTGTGAAAATCAGATTAAAATTACAATAGATTCTAACAATAATATTGTTTTATTAATTAAAAAAATAAAAGCATAAAAACAGGTATCCCCCCCCCCTTCTTACCATGACTATCAATCAAAACATAAGAAAAGGGAATGTAAAGAACATGCATGGATCACACTTTATTTCAAAGTACCTTCAACTAACTTTTAAAGTTTATAATGGCAAGTCATATAATTTTAGTCTAATGAAAATTATCCAATCCCATTCTAAAAAAGGGTAAATGTACCCTAGGAATATGTGAATTGATAATTGGTGGTGTGCCAAAACAGGCTCACGATCCATGATTAGGTATCACCTAACTATGAAGTTCTCTTATTGGTCACTGTATCTAATGACTGGGGAAGCTCACACAACATCATAAATGCACTGGCTTGAGAGAATATGTGTATAAAGGCATGGAAAAGCTTTGGGAAGTAGAGGAAATGCCTTTGAACATACCTGTAGATGCTATTATACATTGCTCCCATTACATTCTTGTTCAAAATGTAAATTTAAATGTATGTATGTTAAAAATAAATAGCTTGATTTTTTACTACACACACACATACATATAATATCCCTTTAAGACCTAACTCACACAATTGTGTGGGTTAGATATTCTTATACATTTTTGCTTCTTGAATAGTCGTATTTAAGAAAAACCTGAATCAAGCAATTACACAAGTTTCCTGAAAGTGTAAAGTATCACTTTTTATCAACAGACGGTGATTGAAGTTCATGGTTTACTTTCAGCTGACAAGTCCAGCTTTGTTTACAAATACAACAAAAAAATGTCACCTTTTTATCTGTAGTAAATCGGTAATAATAAATATATTTCTAATTGTTCAGATACACATTTTTGTCTTTAAGTTAGAATAATTGTAAAATAGTAAAAATATTAATTATACTCTATTAATGTTGTTTATAGGACTTAAGATTTCGTTAACCACACAAGTGTGCCAATTTGGGTATAACTTGAGTAACTGCAGCTGTAAAGGTAAGTGCTTGCCATGCAAGTTTTCTTTTCTGTTTCAATAATTTTGATGGAAGCCTAAACAAAAACGAAATATATTGTTATATAATTCATTTCATATTTTATTGGGGGTTGTCATGGACGAATCCCTTTTTTTCCCCTCTCATTCTTTTTTGCAATTAATTTTCTCTTTCATACATTTGTTGAGGGATATGGCATTTTCATCCTCTACACAAATATCTGCATTCATATCTCTTCCACCCGTCTCCCCCCAAAAAATCAAAGCTTTTCGGTTGGAGTTGATAAGGTGCGATTTAAATTTTTTTTTAAATAATAACATTTTCTGGTGCATTTTATTATTTTTCTTGGAATACTGAACCAACTTAAGACCAAACACTTTTCAGGTGCCTAAAAGGAAAAAAATTCTCACACAGAAGAAATTTTGCAATTAATGAATAAATTAGATTCTGAACATAGTCTCTGGGATGATGACTAAGCTGCGGACAAAACATATGAACTATGTATACTGGAAGGAGAAAAGTTCAGATGAGAGTCATGAAGAGAAACATGGAAATATTTGTAATGGAAAGACAATTTTGGATCATCCTTTGCCATCAAAGTTTCTTGAACCCTTTCATTTTATTGTTTTAGCTGAAGCAAATTCTTGGTTTCAGTAAAAACAAAATGCAATGTCAAATAAAAATTCCTCAAAAAATTTAAAACAGATATCTTAAAATTTAAGTTAGAGATAGCTGAAGCATAGCAAAATCTCCACCTACTAACAAAAATATTTTAATTGACGGTAAAGATGACAATGTTGTAATTCCTCCCACAAGAAGATCAAAGCATTATAATCCACCTGCTAAAAGGCCACGCTAGGATAAAAGGCATGACATGTATAGCCATTTCAAGACCTCGCAAGTGCAGATTTGAAAACCCAAAAACATGTTTTAAAGATTTTCACACTAAATAAATGAGTTAATAAAAGAATTAATTACACATCAATTATTTCCTTACTTGTAACAATTATAATTAAATTATGTTTGTCTCAGCTATCAACTTTCAACTAGAAAATGTATAAAATTCCACAGGTGATGATTTCACAGGAAAAGCCAGACCCATACTATAGTACCATCTACATTCCAGGGGGGTGAGAAAATTTTTTATTATTTTTTCCGGTGTCATTGAGGTCAATGTAGTGAAAATAACAAGAAAAATTTTAAATTTTAAGATAAAAATATTTTGGGTCTTAAAGAGATATAGGCTACACACTTTATATTAATTTTATTTTAGGGAACAAGATCAAGTAGTTTGAAGATTGGTGCTGTAAATTATGAGAAACAAATAAAATTGATGTTCTTGATGATGACATCATTAAAAACCCAGACAATTAATAATAAAGGGAGACAAGATATGAATAGAAAGTATTTTTAAAGAAAGAGATAACAATTCTTTATTCCAACAGTCCTTCAATACCGAATTTACAAATTTTATGACATGGAAATACAATACGTTTTGAAAGAATTTTGTACTCAAAAATGTGCTACAATTTACAAACTATGCTTCATGTAAACTAGGAATAACTGAATTCAAACAAAACACTAAAACAAAAATTATTTTGTAAATATCTGAAATAATTTCAATGTAATAAACATTTAGTAGACAACTTAAAAATTGTTTAAAATTTTAAAATTTTTAATTAAAAGCAAATATTGATAGAAAAAATTATAAATTAATAACACTAGGGGGGGGGAGTATACCCTCTATTGGCTAACAGTGGACCCCCTTATATGAATTATACAACTCTTCATACTCATTGCTCAAATTGTAAGCCTAATTTACATGTATTATGAACTTCTATTTAATTTGTAACCATAATATTGAATGAAATAGAAAGTGGATTATATATATAGGTATATTTAACTCTGCCATTAATGTACCCTTTCAAAATCCTAAGCATTGCTAAAATCACCAAAAATATTGCTTAAAATTTCAAAAAAAAAAATGTATTAAAAATAAAAATAGATAATCCTTTCCCTCCCGTCTGAAAGCCATAATAAAAATATAAGCACAAACAATAATGATCTCTGAAATACCAATTTAAACATGTTATTTCACTCATATGATTAAGTCTCATTTTTACTTACTGATAAAAAACCAAGACAATCTTTTGATCTGATATGTTATCATCACATAATCGAACACTTATGCTCAAAATTGCTGCTGGAATACACTGAAAATAATAATAACTGTAAGAATATTTCCATTTTAAACAAATGAATAAAAATAAACTTAAATATTTAAAATAATTGTTATAAAAATTGAAAGAAAAACGCAGCTCTGTAATAAAGTTTTTGTATATTTTAAAAAAGCATATTACAAAAATATAAATTCTTACATAACATTATGCATAATAAATTTATAACACATAATTGAAAAACGGCAGAATGTACATTTAATCTAAAATTATTGTTCAGCTAAGCCAAAAATCAAACAGTACTTATCGGTTTAAGATCATGAAGTCAAGCATGGCAGCATTCAGAAAACATACCAAATTATGTTCTGTAATTATTGCATTTGTCGTGAATATATTTTATTAAATAATATCACTAATGTTTGAATTGGACAACAACTTGGAAAAGCAGTTGCCCATCCATGTTAATATTACACTATCAAATATATAACATTTAAAAAAAATGTTGCAACTTTTCCACGGTTCAGGCTATTTCTAATTCTTTCCAGGAGTTGTGGTTAACCCAGTGTCAGTGGCGCACACAAGGGCGGAGGAGGGGTTCACGAGTCCGGACCCTCCCTCATAACCCTTCATTTTTTTCTGATTCATTATAGTCCCAAGTATATTGTTTGTAAAATGTAATAAAATATTGGATATTAGTAATTTTTTTATTTATTAATGTTAATTATTTATTTTTTGCTGTTCTTTGTTCCTGAAAATTGACAAAATCAAAAAAATATGTTTGGCTGCATATTGCGGTATGATACAAGAATGGTAGACCTTCAACCCCTTTCCCCTTAAAAATTCTTGTGTACGGTACTGCCCAATGTCGTAGGTGTGATGAGGTAAGGAAAAAAGGTTTTTAGTATAACTTAATAATAAGTAGGAATATGTACTTACCTACAGAACTAAAATAAAAAAAAACACTTTTAAAACCGTGTTTAAAGCAAAATGCAAGATACAAACTTAATAATAATACCCCCAAATATAATTATATCAAATGATACATTTATTATGAAACAATACAAAATACATTAAAAAAATAAAAAATTTTTATCTAAAGTTTGTTTTTGTTGTTATAGTCAGTAGCAGACTTAGTCTGGGTAATGTTAACCAATCTTGAATTTTTTTCATATAATTACTAACTGGTAAAATTTTTAGGCGGTCACCCCAAAATGCCTTGGCGATCTATCAGTTGGTCACGATTGACATAATGCTCACCACAGCACTAGTGCATAGGATTTTTAGTTCATACTATACACACAATTTTTTTATGCCACATATTTGTATTAAATATTTGAGAATTCAGGGTGTTATGAGCATTTACACTTTGAAGTTTTCAGGAAGAAATTAACCACACTAGCTCATAAATTTTGGTTCGTTTTCTTAATTCTCTAATAAATATTATCCCAGGTATGAAATAAGAGATTAAAGCAAGTATTAATGACTTTGTAACTACAATTCCTACAATGAAATTGTAGTTTTTGTAGAAATTGTAAAACAAAGAGCTATTTTAGGAGAGAAGTACATAAATCCTAAAATTAATCAAAACGTAGTTACATAAAAGTTTAATTTTTTTTCAAAAATTATACATTAACTGATTAATATATTGATCTCCCATATATGTCATAAATAAAATATATATGTCAAGAAATGAAAATGCACTTAATATTATTCTGTTAAATGTAATGTAATATAATAATAACTTATTGTTGTCGTGTCCTTCTCGAATGGAAGGAATGAAAGTTGCCAGAGCCTCAGACAGGATGGACTTCTACACGATAGATGGCAACACCACCTATCTCTGCCTCCACAACTTAGGTATGGAACTGGAGGGGAGGCCCCCTGCACCCACGGTTCCTGCTGCGACTGCCCACAAGACTTTCTGACCCACTGATTTAACGATCACGTACTCTGTGTGTACTCAGAGGGTATTTGGTGGCATCGAACCCAGGCCTTCCGGTCTGGAGTCTGATGCTCTAACCACTAGTATCTAAAAATTTTAAAAAATTAAAGAATTCCCTAAAATTTTCTGTATTTTTAAGGGGGGGGGGAATATACATAGATATCCATTACATAGGAAAAGTAATTTATATATTAATGAGTTAATAGCAACCCAAAACTCTTAATATTAGAATCACACACACAGCTCAACTTTTTTTTAATTTCAGTAGAATCAAACTTTAATTGGAGAAACATTAACAGTGTCAAAAAAAAAAGCTCAAGGAGAGGGGGAGGGTAATAAAAAAATATTGGCTGAATAAATATGAAGTTAATTCTGAGAATTTGCACACAATTAGAATTTTTTTCTCACACTTCAAAAAGAAAAAAAGGGATTTGTTCACTGTACTGATTCCTCTAGCTGAGTTTTATAACTTCCTGAGTATTAGATACAATATCTTCAGTAATTTTTCAACTTTGCTAGAAGGCCTGTTTTGCATTGTGTCAGTTCTCATTACACAAAATCTCCTGTAATGGAGTCCTTGCTGATCAAATTTTATCACCATAAAGATAATTCAATATTGTAAACATGTTATTCTAATCGATGATATGTTATACTTTTGTCGTAAATTTGGCAGTTTCCTGAGATTTATTTAAAAGAATTTTTAAATCCTACATGTTTTTGGCTGCACAATAATTATTCTCCAGATTATTTAATTTTCATTGTTTTCTGAAAGAAATTATATTATAAATACATTTAGTTTAAACACTTCAAATGTTCAAAATATTCTAAAATTTCTGTCTGTGTTTTGACTAGCAAGATATTCCAGTTCGCTATTCCACAGTATACCAAGATAAAGAGTATTTATCACCTTATTTGCAACATTTATCATTTAAATAGAACCATAACATCTCAGAACAAAATACCAGACTTTTGGTTTAGAAAACCTAAAATAGGGAATAAAAAAAGAATCTCACAGAAAAATATTCAATTCAGAACAATTTTTAAGGAATTTTTAATTAAAAAAAACCATGCTAGAATTAAGTTTTAAAGACAATCATGATCAAATATTATTAGTTACTACGAGTAAATAAAATAAGAATTTTCTATTGTTTGTTTGTGATATTTTTTATAAGCAGGACACTAAAAATGTACATGAACAGTTTTGTAAAACTAAATATACCGCCTATTTTCAACAGATTACAGAATAAAACAATCATTCATACAAATAGCTATGTCATACATTTCAGACATTTTGTAATTTCAAGCCACAAAAATTAATACAATTTTGGTGCCAATAATAGTCATGTTACATATTCCATTAACTATTAATTTATTTTTAGAACTATTGCTATCTTGCCCATCAAAAACACTCAATCCATCACATCTTTTTATTCATTTATGACGGAATTACGTTAATACAGTAAGAAAAACTTGGTACTTGTAAGCTGGCTTCATTTATTATTCAGCAAAATGCTTGAAAAATGAAACACAAATATTCCTTTTAAATTTGAAATATAACTGGTACTTTTGTACCAACCATATATTAATGGCAACCCAATTTATCTGCAAGAAAGGACTGCAGATGAAATGTTTGATGCCATTTTAAGGAGAATAGCCAAACATTTTCTGGTACTGTTCCATTTCAGGGGGCCATAAAAATGCAACAAAAAAAATCTCCAAATATTAGTAATATTGTGTGAATATATACATGTGGAAAAAACCAGTGCCGGTTTATCCATTGGGCACTTGGGGCGGGTGTTCAGGGGCCGGGATATGTTGGATTTAACCAGATTTTCTGGTTACAAATTTTGATCTGCCACTACCAATGAGGCCAATAGATCTTCTACACCCAGGGTCCAAAAATGAGCTTAAATCAGCATTGGAAAAAACTAACCTTTTTCTTAAATGTTGGAAGCAATTAAAAATTTCATGCATCCTTAATAAAACAATAATTTAAGATTTGAATCTAGAATTAAGATTACCTTATTATGTGTTTAATTTGGCAAAAAAAAAAAAATTTCAATTGTCAACCACCGGCTTTCCAAAATACAAAAGTACCCATTTTTGTAGCAAACAAAAATTGCTGAAATTTGTGAACAAAGAGCTCAATCATTAAATACAGTCAACACAATTTAAATTCATACACATATTTTGAATATACATGCAATACACAAAACAAAATTCACATTTCACGGAAAACAATATTCCTTGTTCTTGAGTAAAGGCAGATATCAAATTTCCATTCTGATAAAGCTGCATAAGCAAGATTAGTAAAATGTTCAGTAAAAAAAAAACAAGGATTCTGGTCAAAATTTTGCATACAAAGATTTGTCTCTTATTACTATTCTGATACTTTGATTAAAATTATATTTTAAAAGTTTATCACTTGCATCTACTCAAAGCAAAGTACTGAAAATTTTCATATTTTGCATAAATCATACTTTTATATCAATTATTTTATCCACTAAAATATTTGAGACAAAGTATTTTTTTTTTATGAATAATTAATATTTTGATACAATACACAAACATTTTAAATAAGATTTTAAAAGTATATATTCCAAACAGCTTATTTTAGCAACAAAAAAAAAATCCCTTACTACCAAATCCTCTTCATGTCCTTGAACTAGTCTTTGGAAGCGATGATATAAAACCAATGCCTTGGCAACTGTTGTCGTAGGACAACCAATTATCCTCCCTACAAAACATTCTAAATTTAAAACAAGGATGAAGAAACTGATAAAATTTATCATCAGTTTAAATAACATGATGAATATTTACCATTATTCTACTTAACATTATGTGAGAAAATTATAAGACGAAACTTTAAGTAATGTCCTACTTTAGCCCCTATTTTTCTCTTCTTTTTGCAAATTTTGCCAAATCATGCGAATATATTGATTGTTATCCAACATTAAAAGAAAAAAATAGTCCAAGTATACAATTACATTTTCCAGTTCAATTGGCCCAGAAATCTGGCCAAGATTTGACATTTTTGTTGTCGAAACAGAGGGATAAACTAAGATTCAACTGAAAAAGGTTTCATTTAATAATTATATTACTATTTTGAAGAAATATATCTTTACTTCAAAATTTATTGTAAGAAAGCCTATTTGATACAGTAATGAAAACAAACTTATGATTAGTTGTAGATATGTTTCCTCCTTAAAAAAAATGTTTTTTTAATAGTTTTGATGGCATTTGTATTTATATTATTTAAAATATTTTAACATCATTTGACCTAGAAATCAAATTAATCATAATGAATTAAACTTGCATCATATTTAAATGCATATCTGAGAATAGTTGTATTTTTTATGACATAAAAAAAAATTCTCCATATTCATTCTTAATTAAACAATGTTACACTTTTTATATTCTACTTTTCTCAAGATTTCAAAGTAACTCTGTAGAGCTCATGCCAAATTTTCTCCTATATGCTTTTAAGGTCACAGTGAATATCCTATGTACCAGTTTCTTTAGTAAGAAATTTGATATTAACAGGAATTTTAATTTCTACATTTTCTCATACCTGGAATGATTGGTCTTAGTTATACACTTTCTATTTTGGTCAAACTAAATCCAATATTTCTTACTTTACAGAAGTATGTGCCTATTATCTGCCCTTGATTATACTGATTGATTTAGAATGTCACATTCCTACCTATCAGAGGCGTAACATTCACCCCTGCATTGCAGAAGGGCTCAGGACTCTAGGGAGCCCAAAATCTGACTGAAGCCATGTACCCTTTGTAAGATCTAGCTTGGAGCACAAAACCTCTGACTTTGCAGGGATGCTCTAATATTTTCTGTTACACCACTGCTACCTATAGATGAAGATAAGTTTCCAGGAAACAATATTTATGTAAAACTTTGAATGGATTTAGATAAATCAATATATCTAGCTGGAATGAAAAGTTTAATCAAAATAAATTCAATAAATCTGGACAGAAGTTTCCCTGTTGGTTCAAGATGAAATGAAATTGTCTATCAAAATAAACATTTGGGTTCTTTTTTAAAAATAATCTTATCACAGTAAAAGTATATTTTTTAACATTGAATCAAATTTATCAGCAGAAAAATTACTTGATACTGATTGAAAATATATGATTTTTTTCTATAGTGAATAATTTAATATCTCGAGAAAATTTTATACTAGAAGGATGTTCTGAAATTTCCTCATCCATTATCTGCTCAACATTGTCTGTGCGTGTTTAATTGTTTATACAGTTAAATGTTAATTGCTTTTAATTTTTTCTAAAAATAAAAAAAATTACTACTGAGAAAAAAATTACCATGTTTCACAACTACTTCAAGAATTAGACTCAGTTAAAAATGTTTGATGAGAATGAAACAATATAATTTCTATAAGTCCATTTTTAAATTTATACACAATCCAAATGAAGAATTAATTTTTTTACTGTGAATATTACTTAAGCATGCATCTACAAAATTACACGGTAATGTAAAACAAAAGTAATATATACATCAGCGACAGAATTTTAAACCAAAATATAATTTTTTACAGAAATTTAAGACTGCCAATGTTTGATTTGCCAGAACTTCAAATTCCTTGAAAACAACAATAACAAAAATCTAATATATATTTGCGCATTTCAATAAACACCCCCCCCCCCCTCCCCATTTGAAAAAGAGAAATGATTTGTAGTACAAATCAATTTTTGCTTGAACAAAATAAATAATTAGCAACAAATGTTTAAAAACTTCAGCAAAACCTTTTAAAGTATGTAACAATTAGAACAATAAATTTTACTATTATTATATTCTTTTGATGGCAAACGCATACTATATTTTGAAATAGTATTGGTCAAAATTATATTTTAAAAGTAAAAGAAGTAGCAGAATTTACCGTATTCTTGAATCACGAGAGCTCCCTCTGAAATCTCACAACTGGAATTTATACCCATATCGAAGTTAGAAAAGTCATATATAAGTTTATCCATATTTATGGATAAGTTCTAGTTTGTAAACAAACACTTAGAGCCGAAACCAAGCGACTTCTAAACCTACTTCCGGTGTAATGTTAATCCATGGGAAAACATCGAAATTCTCAACCCACATCTAATGAAAATATTTGAAACTTTTTTGAGCTATATGGATAGAAGATGATCTGTAGATTTCAGATTCAGAATTTAAAATTATTAATTTCGGTATCTTTTCTTAAATACATTGTTAATTTTTTAGCTCAAAGCAATAGTTATTTTGCTATAACCAGAAAAAGAAAAGTGTACTAATAATTGCAGCACTCCCATAGTTATATAGCTTTACGGTAGAGAACTTCAACAACCAAATAAAGATTGGATTATTTTGGTTTTATAAAGGAATACAGAGTCAAGGCTATCCCACCTTTGAAAAGGAAGAAACTAATATTTTGTCTTTCGAAAAGAAAAAAAAAGCGAAACGAAATCGGCTAACCAAGACGCTGCAAGGCTATCACTCATTGAATGATATAAGATTGATCGACAATTGTAAGAGATTTTGTGGTGTAGAGTGAGTGAAAATTAATGTCGCGCTATTCAGCTACACGAGGGCTTTTGGCGACGGACCTCGTAATTTTGAACCATGATCAAGTGAGAAGGACAACATCTGAGCTGGCACCCCCCCCCTTCTAACTACAAAGGATGGATCTACGTATGGGCTAAATGGGCTGCAGCCCAGGACCCCCAAGTTCTAGGGGGCCAACATTCCCCGTTGAAGATAATAAACGGAAAAGGTGCTTAGAATCAAAATAGTAATACAATAATAAACCAGTAAAAATTACAAACCAAAAAGAAAATACTTGAAGTACCATATCAAATTTATTTTCGAGAGCAAGAGTTATTTACTTTTAATCTTCCGCCTTACCATCGAATACGCGGAAATTAATAATTATTCATTTCAAAAATCGTCTGTATATTTTATGTAAATACCTTAATAAAAATAAATTAAGATATATATAGTATGCTGGTGATTTTCTCTTTTAGAAATTACACAATAATTGGATGTAAAATGTTTAAACCTCAAGGGAATTTCTTGTTTTTCTTATGACCAGAGACAGCCTGTGAGGTCTAGAAACAGTGGTTTTCCTCTAATTGCTAGTGGCCAAGGTAACGGACTAATAGCAGGCGTGTCATGAGTTCGAGACTAGTGCCGCTGAAGACTCTCCGTGCAGGGAATACAACACCTTCTGCTCTTTTGCGTCTGAACGGACTCTGTAGTGAACTCGCTACCCGCCCGCTCATGTTGATTGTCTCCTTTTGTTTGTTAGGCAATCGTTTTCCTTCCTTGCGCTTCCTCCAGATTTTTCCCTCGTTCGTCTGCCTAGTGCGGACACCTGGGTGACAATTCCTCCGCCCCCCCACGGGGGGCTCCGTGATTTACTACTTCTCTCATGGTTTTTCTTTTCCCCTTTAAACTGGGTAAAAGCGCTTCGCGCTGTAAACCCGACAAGAATTTAATTTAGCTTAGCCGTGCAGGGAAGCGATGCATGTCAAATCTGTCGAGAGTTGAAACGTTCTCCCGTTGGTGTGGTGTGATAGTTAGGAGAGAGGGGAAGCTCAGGTGTCGGTCCACGTCACTTGACCATGGTTCAAAATTACGAGGTCGATCGCCAAAAGCTCTCGTGTATAGCTGAACACACAATGCGACGTTAATATTCACTCACTATTCACCTAATTGCGGAGAAATTAATTTGCCTCATCAAGAACCAATATTTATATAAATTTAACTGGATAAAACCCAATGTTGCTAAATTTCCCTGGCTGAATTGTTTTCGAGAATTCCTTTTAAAATAGAGTTTTACCAAAAATATCGATTTTACAAAAAATCCTGATGTGATGGAGAAAAATGTAGGTCATTTTCGAAATCAGCACTCTAAATAATAAAAAAAATCACTAAAAACCTCTTTTGTACTTTTCCAAAACTTTAATTTTGTAGCCCTGTGTAATTAATAGATATTTATACAAACTCTATCATAGAGCATTTATACAAACTCTATCATAGAGCATTTATACAAATGAAGTGGCACTATTTCTGTGGCTATTTATTTTTGTGTAATAATAATTCGAAGTTACAATTTTATACTGATTTGGTGCTGTGTCCTACGTGCATAATACCTGAGATTAAAAGATACGTAGGTACCTGTTTATTGGTTTCAAATAAAAAGTAACTACAAATACACATTTCTAAATTATTTAAGTAGGTAGACAGATTATTCACGTAGGTTCGTGGCCAAAATCGCTGAGTAATAATTTTATTGATTATATCCCTTCACATGAAATGAGTTATTTTCAAAATAAAGATCCAAACAATATATATTCTGTTTCGCTAAGAGAATACAAAGAACAAAAGAGATCATTTTCTAACAATCATTTCATTAAAAAAAATTTAAAATGGCTAAGGGCTGGAAAGATCTTTTGGCTTTGTTATTCAACTAATATTTTTTTTTAACATTTATAAACCCCGTTCACCACCGAACGTATAACACGTGGGTAAACAACACAGACAGAAGAAAGGATTACAACACAAACATCCATGCCTTCTCCGGGATTCGAACCCAGTCCCTGCGGCACCGCAGACAGCTTCACTGACCACTATACCGGATGGGCGGCATTCAACTAATATTGGTAGTGTTTTTTGTTTGAACTGCAAACTTTTTTCTAAAACAAATTCTTAATACACAACCGGCTTTTCTGATTGAAAACATTTAACAAATTTCTCAGAAAATCATGAAAATTCTATTGAACATAAAATTTCTATGCTAGTTTGGTTGACACGAAAAGAAAATAAGTCTGTTTTAGATAAACAGTTACAGAATCAAATAAGAAAAGATGCAGAATATTACCACTATGTCTTCAATAGTGCTATTGCGGTAGTGAAGTATTTGGATACAAGAGATTTAGCATTTACAGCAGGGGTACTCAACCTATTTTACGCCGGGCCACAAGCATCTGACATGTATTTTACATGGGCCGCAACATGAAGATTAATGGAAAGGGAAAAGCTAGAACATCCAGGATCTTTAAAATGTGAAAAATTGGTCAAAATATAAAATCTCATAATTTTGGATCTTATTTTAAAACTCTATCAAACAAAACTCACAAAATGTAGGTTTCATTCACTTTTTACCCAGTTACGGGGGAATTTCAATTTCCGTTACTCAATGATCCCAAGCCCCTTGCCTGCATTCTACTGTCATGAAAACAAAGCGGCCAAGTACTTGGATAATTTGATTTTTTGATGTGTAACATCTTTACTCTCGGCTGCTGGATATTTGTTGGAGTGATTTCGTGAAAAGGAACGGAAATGCGTAACAGGAAGTAGGGGGAAGCGCGCGCTGTTTGATTTGACCAATTCAGCGTCTCGGGGTCCAACTGTAGCAGCAATTAAGACGCCCGCTTACCGCAGATACCAGCAAGTCTTATTAGACTTCATCCAGAATAAACTTGTGATTCTTACGCTCAAATGTCTAATTCTCAGGGCTCGTTGTGTGTAAAATCTTAGGATATATTTATGTATGTGTAAACTATATATTAACAGTTATATTTCTTGTTAAGCGTCTGACAAAGCTCATCATTCTTAAAAGAAATAGGAGTAAGTAATGTGGAATTATTTGAATAAATATTTAAGTTCTTATCATTTCCATACTTTGAGGTTAATTCCTGTCGATGTCAATATACTATTTTTAATTGTGATTAAAAAAGATTTCTCGATTAAAAAGAACTAATTAAGTAAAGGGTATTTTTGATTTTCTCTAATATTTCTAATTCTTAAGCATGCGCTTGACGGTGTCTCTTCGCTACCCTCGCTTGGGGGTCCAACTGTAGTAGCAATTAAGACGCCCGACTACCGCACATACCAGCAAGTCTTGTCATTTTGGTGGTCGCATACATTTCTCCAAACCAAACAGTTAAAAAAAAAGATATCCTGCATTTTGTACTTTTATCGTATACCGAAGGTGGTTCTGATCTTTTAAAAAAAAATTATCACTCGCTTCCCATGATTTTGAATCTTGATTTTAACGTTAACTTCAGTTTGCCAGAAGTTGAGCCGCTCATAGCTTTTCTGAAAGATGAACTCAAGCTCGAAATGAACAACTAACAGTGGTACTGTTATTGATGCCGTTTTTCAACGATTTTTAAATACTTTGAAATCACAAGTATATGTGTCATACTTTAGTTTTCATAAATCTATTGTCTCCGCTCTTCCCCAAATTTAACAATAATAAATATTTTTGATAAAAAACTGCATTACTCGTTGTGTTAATTGAATAAAATTTTCATTAAAGATATAATTATTCGATAGAAAATTATTTCCAGTCATAACCGATTCATTTCTTTCAGGATTAAAGTCACTATTGCGTATTTACCATGATAACAAGTCAGATGTTACACATCATATGCGACTACTGTAAGACTCGTTTCTTTTGACAAAGCCTTACATATTTTTATTTCAGATATTAATTTATCAAATACAGGATGGTAGCAAAGAGTTTTTATTGAACTACAGACTGAAAACAGTATTATCTGTTTAAACTGTTTGTTCTACTTGCGCATTTTAGTTTCAAATTTATTCAAATATTTTTTGATTTTATTGAAAAAATATCTGAACAAATAACTGAATTTATCAAAGAGTACATTGGAAGCATTTAAGAAACACTCTTATATATATTTCTGTAATAATTCTTAAGTTTATCATTAACAATTTCATATGTTTGCCAATATATATAATGTATTAAATTTTAGAGGATGCTTTTGTGACCTCTGCGTTTTTGTGACATTACCACCTACAAAATATTTTATTGCTGTTTCAAAGATTTTTTTTAAAGAAAACCACTTTATCTCGTCTTTAAATGGATCCTTAAGAAAAAGAGTCATTGGAAGATTTCTGTTTAGTAGTATAGTGACGAGCAAAATTATATTTTTTATGTATAACATTTTCACGACAAATCAAACAAGTTGTTGATCCATGTTTTTTTTTCTTTCTATGAAATAGTTAAGATCCCAATCGTCTTGAAACAGCAAATATTTTTTAGATATGAAGTTTAGTTAAAAATTAGTTTCACCTATAAAATGGTCGCTACTGCGTTGTTATTTGTTATCACTAACCATTACAATTACAAAAAGAAAGAAAAATTATTTCACAATTCGTACCAGCACGATATTGATAGCAAAATTGATAGATTTGATTGCTTGATTGATAAAATTTCTCGCTAAATTTATAATGCATTATTTTTAAATGATTGAATTTGTTATTTCAACAGACCTAGACCGGGCCACTCAGAATGGTCCGGTGGGCCACAGGTCGAGTATCGCTGATTTAGAGGTACCGAGGAAGTTTTTGGTTCTCCTCATAATGGTAATTTTATGGGTACCCTGAAATTACTAGCAGAGTTCGACTCATTCATTCATGAACATATTGAACAAAGAGAGAGTTACGACCAAAGTCGTTAATATCGTACTTATCAAAAACAATATATGAGCAAATAATTTAGATCATGGGTAAGCAAGTCATTAAACAATTATAACTCAAATAAATAACAATGACACACAAAGTACTATTCAATAGTGATGAATTCAACAGCAGATTTGTCCCACAATCACTAACTTACTATTTACTATGATATTGTTTTCGGGGAAAAGTGTAGGAAAGATATGTCGCATTAATTAAGATTATTAGTCTCACAGGATATTTAATTATCTACAAGAATTTTTCGAAACAAATGGACTGCTATTGAATAATTGTAGGGGACAGTCATTTGACAATGCTGCCAATATGTCCGGTCCATATAATCGTGTGCAAGGCCTTCTAAAAAAATAAATTCGCTAATTATGTGCCGTGTGCTGCACATTCTCTTAATCTAGTTGTGCAGAATCAGTTAAGATTGCAACTGAAATCGTGAACTTCTTTGGTTTAGTGCAACAAATATATGTTTGCTTTTCTACTTCGACCTATAGGTAGAAACTTCTAAACCGTGAAATTAAACTGAAATTTACCTTAAAAAGTTTGTCAGACCAGATGGTCTTGTTACTACGATCCTTTTGAAGCCTCAAAAGATAATTATTGTAATATCATGAAAATTCTTAAAACATTTAGTGATAACGAAAATGAGAAAATTGATTTTCGAAAGAGGCAGTAAATTTATTTATTTTATTAACAAAACTTGAAACTGCCATTTTAATTGGGAAGAAATTTTAGGAAGATTTAATTCAATTAATAAAAAATTACAGATTCCTGAGGTTTGGGCATCTGTGAAGGGGCTAAGTTATTTATGTCATTAAAAACGTTTGTAAGCAATGTACGACATGTGAATCAGATTAAAAACTAAAAGAGTATTAAGACGCAGCCAAAAAATTAAGTCCTAATGTAGAAACAGAATATAGCGATGTGAACAAGCGACGGGTTATTTCAAAATTTGCAGATAAATCCACAGAAAAAGCATTGTATGAAACATAAAAATTTAAAAGAGATACGCTTATTGTAGCATTAGATAAGCTAATCCTTAATTTAAATAGAAAAAGTCAAGTAAATAAAACAATCAAAAACTTATCTAAAACTGAGAACCAGAATATCTTATACCAGAAGTGATAAATTCAATTTAATTTTTGAAAAGAAACTATTTGGGGTTTTTCTAAATTTTATACCATTTTAAAGATTTTTCTAACGTTCCCTATTACTAGCTGTGAAGCGGAGCGTGCGTTTCCTAAAATGCCCTACATAGAAAGCAAATATAGGGCAACAATGACAAATACTAGGCTTAATTATTAATCACTTCTTTCTATTAATATTGCTCTCACCAAAGACTTAAAATGTGATGAGCAAATAAAATATTCTGCATAAAAGTGTAAAAAAAAGTTGTTTTTCTTTTGTAAATTATGTTATTGTTTATAACGTATTTAAATTGTTTGAAAAAAACTTTAAGTTCCACTTTTTTTAACACCGCACAGTAATTTTTTAGGAAAAAGGCAAATTTTTTAATTATTTAGGGGCCCCCAGATATCGTTAGCCCAGGGCCCCAAAGGTCATGGTCCAGCCCTGCTAACTACCACACCACACCACACCAACGGGAGGACGTTTCAGTTCTCGACAGATTTACAGATTTTGTGGCAAAGAACGTTGTTGGATGTTTCTTTTTATGCCCAACACTACACAGATCGACTAGCCACAATCTATGGATGAGTTTAACATTGCAAACATATAAGCATGAAATCACAACAGGATGAAGGGCATTTCTTTCTTGTTTCTAATAAATAACGTTATGCAAAAAGGGCTGATCTAGTCAGTGGCGTAACGGAGAATTTTTGGACCCTCTACAAAGTCAGATTTTGGGTCCAAAGATGGATCTTAAAAAGGGTACGTGCTTGGCGTCAGTCAAGCTTTGGGCACCCCGCGCGATGCGAGGGTGTACGCAGGGGCGTCTTCTCTATGAGGTCCTGGGCCCAGAGAAATATTGAGAGTTTTTGAAGCCCTGGGCCCCCGTGAAAAAGTAGGCCTACTTGATATCGTTAAAAGTAAACAGTATATAGAATGCATTGTAAAATATTCGTTCAAAAGGTAATTTAAACCAAATAAATGTGTGTTCCCAGTCTTAAAGATCTAAGCACAAATCGATAGCTGCACTTCGACTCAATGACTTGAATGATTGTTTATTGTATTAGGCCTAGGCCTAGACATACACAACGGCCATTACATAATTATACAGTCTTAACACTTTTGCCAGTTGACTTGCAATTCGAAATTCCCTGTTTTTCAGAGAATATGTACGGGAATAATATTTGGCCATGAATCCATTCACTGTTAGTAAAGTTGATATAACCATCCTCACAGAAGCTGAATTACAAAATAGTGTTTTAATGATTAAAAACATTCTTTATACTTTGGTATAAAATCGGAAAAAAAACTTTTAATTTCATGTTTCACTCTTTTCTAGTAATTCTAATATTTCGGCTTCAGGCAATTTTTTTATTTACTTCCCTTTTCTAAGGCTGTGTAGGCCCAGCAAAATAAAATGTCCGACATTTTTAAAAATGGATGTAAAAAATTTAAAAACTAAGCACATAAAATATATAAATAATGCTTCACTAACATGCCTGAAAAATCTCTTCATTCAACCGCTAAAGCTGCAATAAAAATAAAACATATAACTTATCATAATCGATGGTCGTCCCAGAACGGCGCCTGCATACAAGGTAGCGCTATGCTGACGTGCAAGAGCGTCAGTGTTAGAGAACGTGCACAAATTATCCGGATCATAATCTTCCTGAGCCGAAAACGAAACATGGCCCCCACCGATGGCGAGGCCCGGGCCCCAGACCCAATTGCCCCATGCCTTAAGACGTCTCTGGCCCTTGGATTTAGTCCTTTGATCTAGTCCCATGCATTCAGACTCAACATCGCTACTTGAATAATGATATAAACAAGAAACCAAAAGCTGAGGATGAAACACTTTTTTTCTGTTTCTAATAAATATCCTTCATACAAAATGTTGATATTGTTGCTTCGGTTACAATTATAGCAGGGAACCAACTTAAATGCCGACTTCGTCAATTGACCATGGCTCAGAATTGGAAATAAACAAGAAGCATCTTAAATATTTACGGTTTGCGTTTGACCTATGGACTGTGCATAATGGATAGCTTGTTTTTAAAAAGTAGTAAGCGCCTTAACTTTCTTGAATATATCGCTGGTAAAGATTGAAGAGCTGATACGGTTATTCTTATAACTACTTATTTGTCGTTCATTCGGCTGATTCTCGAATAAGGTTTTTCAACTTATTGCCACGGCTTAACTATAATCTGAATATACTAGATCAAGTAAAAATAATTGATGCACGTATCATCATCATTATTGGGTTGAGGTATAGTTATCCTTTGGAAATTGTTCGTTTTGAAACAGATTTGCAACCTTTTCAATATCGTAGATTGACCTGACAGGTCAAATACCATAATAACGATTAGCATAACAAAATATCTAGAAAACTGAAGAAAATGACAAAGATAAAAAAAAAGACCATTCAGTCAAATTTAGTCCCAAAACATTTATTTCCAATGTAGAGTCCTACACACTACACAAAGTAGCTCGAATCCATCGGAAAGACTCTCCAGGGTCCACTTCCACTTTAACCTTACTTCCACAGTCATTAAGAAGGATATCATCCCAATCCATCCTCGACAATTAGCATTGGAGATCGTTAACAACATCCCTAATCATGAAATTAAGATTTATGTTGATGGCAGTAAAAAATCCGACCAAGCAGTTAGAGATGTGTATATTGATAACCCACAAAGGACTCTCAGAAAACATAACTTCCGCTTGGTTTTCAAAAATGAATAAACTGTCATTGATGCAGAATTTGCGGATATTATAACCAAGAACTATAGTGGTCTTTGGATTCTTTCCGATAGCCGTAGCGTGCTCCAACACCTAGACAATTGGTTTCTCGTCGACAACGAAATCAGCTTCTGCATCTTACACTAGCTGAAACTTATACTGCTGCACTACGAAATCCATTTTCAGTGGATTCCATCTTATATCGACCTTTACAGCAATGAACCAATGGGTAAACTAGGAAAGGAGGGTTATAATCTTCCAACTCCCTTTTCTTCTACTCCCGGGCCCAGGGCTTCCGTCTTGGTAGGGGACATCGTCTCATTCCTGACTTAGTTTTAGTGAGAGATCAGTACCAAATAATTTTTATATTGAATGTTGTTTCCGGACATATTCACCAAAGAAAAACAACAACTGGAAAGTTCGAATTCTGTGCCGACTGAAAACAGTAACCAGACTGCATTATTATCCCATGTCTGCTGTACCGTGTCTAGACCTTGACTTAATTCTGTACACTACTATTTAGTCGAAAGGCAGCAGTCGGTCGAATCGATTTGTGCCAAGGTTTGCGAGATTGTTTATTTGTTACGAATACCGTTTATATGAGTATCTGGCAACGTCTGAAAAGGGCGCATGAAGGGCTACTGCCGGTTTATCCAATGGGAGCCAAGGGGTCCGGTTAAGCTGGCCTTAATCATATTTTCTGGTTATAAATTTCGACACTCCAATGACAAGGAGGCTTGCAGATCTTCTGCACCCAGGGCGTGAAATCAGCTTATATCGGCCCTGTGTAGAGCTTATTTTGGGGTAGGCGACAGGGGTTTAAGTAGTATTATGCAGTCTCTGACTGCAACGTCTTCTAGATTGGTCTTCTAAATTGGGTCACGGTTTAAATAATACTTTTTTTAGTGGGATGGTGAAATATATTGAAGCTATAATGTTGTAGAAAGTGGTAAACATAATAGGGAAGTTCAAATCGATTCTTCCAAAGCAGTTTGACCGCCATTTAAAGATGCCAAGGTACGTGAAATCTACCTACGCTTTAATTTCTTCCATTGGCGGAAATGGAAGTTTGGATAGGAAGGGGGGGGGTGCTAATACAGTATCGCCTTTGTCATTTGAATGAGACCCAAAGTTACGAGGTCCGTACCAGGTATCTTTGTGCTACTTCGAAAAACGACCTTAATAAGCAATCAAAATTTTAAAAAATTGGACTTAATTGAGGGATTTGTGTCAGTTAATAGACTCTTCAAAAACGTTTTAAATTAATTTTGTATGGTTTATTGGATACTGCTAATTTTGAGGTTAAGAGGACGATTATATATATTAGTGTTTAAAAGCTAAGGTGGGTTAGGAATGAATTCATATCGATTTTGACTGGAATGAATATGATAAACCTCAGGTCATCCGATGAAATCTGTCTTCCAATAAACAGCATAATTGAGGAACACGTGATTTTGTTAAATGCTTACAATTGTGGCGGTGGTATCTATATAAGCCAGTAAAAGCCTCCAGACTGAAGTGATCATTTTAGTCCAGCGATAAGTTACGTGCATATGGAACAAAAGGTGCCGAGTTCTACTCTCCTTCACGATAAAGGATTCTTAAGGAGTTAAATGAAATATTGCCGAACGATGCCTTATTTTCATGTAAAGTTTGACTGAACAGATGTCCAGCTCTTCTCAGTCTCGACCATGTTAGCCATTTGTTGAGAACTCATGGACCCCTCTCTTTATGAATCTTGTGACAGTGGTAGTGGCATATTAGTCATGAAATAGTGGATAACATAGTTTCTATCCAATCCTGCTCCCAGTAAACAACTATATAGAGCAGTGATTCCTTTCAGGTTGTCATAGACACTTAGGGGTCTATGTCAACCTGAAAGGGGTCCATGCCAGCGAAAAATTAATTTGGGGGTCCATGAGGTGTAAATGGGGTCTATGATAGTGGCTCTCATTAAAACAGTGTGACTTTAATAATCTTTAAAAAAAATTAATCTTGTGGAAACCAGATTTTACAAATTTAACTGATTTATTTACAAAATTTAGTGAGGTCAATTTGTGATTACTAGGTGATTGCATAAATTTTACTAAGACAAGGGCCATTTCAGCATTTCTTTCGAGAATTAAGCTAAAGAAGTATAATATTGGACATCGCAAATTTTTTGAATTTGTCAAAGACAATCTGTCAGGACAGTTTAACCTTCATTCAACATTTAAATGCCCTTTACTTTTTTTTTATAGTACTATCACAGTAGACAATAAATTCATATAGTCACATTGAAAAAATATGCCATATTACGATAGGAACTGATCAGAATAGGCCCTAACGAAAATCTTAAAATAAAGTTTGGAAACAGATATCAACAATTTTGGCTTTACCTATTACTTGTCACAAATTATGGAATATCATGAGAAAACTTTTAATTCTTTTCCTAGTGAGAGGGAGTTTCAGTGAGTTTTCCAATCTCAGAAACAAAAATAAAAGAAAGGAAAAGAAAACTAGACCCTTACCAACGAAGGAGATTTAGAGTTAAGCCGCGATTGATATGAAATGTGTGTGTTGAACAATTTTTATTGAAGCACCAGATTCATCGCTCTCATTAAAAGCACTTGTTTTTGTTTTTCAGTTATTTTATGTATTAATTTAATTCATTAACACGTGCTTCTTAAATTTTAAACGTTATACTTCACTACAGTTAGAAATTTGATTCTTTTAAAGTAAGTAGTAGTACCAACTGTCAAGGAGACTTTAAGTTGATAAATTTGCAAAAATTTAATATTAGGTAAGCAGGGGTCTACCCGAAACCGAAAGCCATAGCAAAGGGTCTATGAGACAAAAAAAGTTTGGGAACCTCTGATGTAGAGAGACTGATGAAGTATGGAAGTTTGGAGTGTCAGGGCTAGCTCGGGTATCATCCTCATGATTTGAAAAAGTTTCCGAATTATGAGGTCCGTCACCAGCAACTGCCATTTTGCGTCACAGTGCTATATAAACAAACAATTCATTATTCTCACCCAGTGAATTTCTAACACTGTCTGAAAAACCAAAACAATAAATGTAATCATGAAATAATTTTTTCAGTTTACCTTTACGCATAATAAATGATATACCCTCGACTAAAACTATGAGATTAAAAAAAAAAAAAGAATTTTTTTTACAAGAAAATGAAACAAAAAAAAAGAGGGAAAAAAAAATTCCGTTTTTATTATATATGTAACTTCCGTCTATCGAAAAAAACAATTGATTCATAACTTTGAAAATTTATTTGTATCCCATGTTATAAAATCAGTTTAGATAAAACGAAAAACACGTAAGAAATATCATTGCCTTTTTCATTTTAAATCATAAAAAAAAAGAAATGTTCAAAGCTAAAATCGTAAAAGGAAGGAAAAAAAAAGATTTATCAAAATGGTGAAAAAATGGGTGTATTTTAGTTGAAACTGATAGTTTGGAAAAATGAAGAAAAAAATACGTAAGAAAAGTAACTATTTGTGTGTATGTGTGTGGGACAGTGTAAATAGTATTATCGTACGCTGAATAAAATAGTTTCAGTGATTTCATGTATTAAATTCGAGAAATCTGGAAAAGGACATGAGATAAACCAATAAAATAATTCTCAAACCAACACAATGTGTTAGCTTTTTCGACTGAAATGTTCTGTGATGCATTATAGGTGAATGACAATATTTAAAAAAGAAACACACACGTTCTGAAATACTTGTGTACTATATATATCACATATAAATATTGCAAAAATATACCAGAAGATATTAATAACAAATGAGTTATTTCAGCCATAATAAAGGCAAAGTTATTTGAAATAAATCATACAGTATATTATTGTTACGAAGATTTTACAAATGCGAATAACAAACGACAAGTAAATCTTTAATTTAAGATTTGTTATCGCGTTTATTATAGACGTTTGTAAAAACGTCACATAATATAAGATTAATTTTAGATTAAGTTCCAGTTCACACACATTAATCCTAATATGAACTGGAACTTCTCAAAATAGTTTTTCTAGACAGATACGTCTTAAGGCATGGGCCAACCACCGACGGCCTCGTTTCATTCTCGAATCTGTCTTAATAGGATCATGATCCACAGATAATTTTAATGGTCCAATTTTAATCCCGTACATATTCTCCGAAAAACAGGGAATTTCAAACTACATGTCAACTGGCACAAGTGGTAAGACTATTATTATATGATGGCCGTCGTCCATGTTTAGGCTCAATACCATAAACAACCCTTCAACTAATTTATTCAAAATGCGGTGATTGGTCGAGCCGGTTTGTGCTTAAGTATTTGAGTTTGTGAGTCGTGCACATTTACTTGTACAGTAGAACGTCGTTTATCCGAAGCGTCACATATCCGAACCAAAGTCCGGATAGGTTTTCGAACAATGCAATGCTCAACATTTGTTTCCGGTGAGGCCAAAAATGAGGGGAAAACCCAAGGGGAGGGATATTTGGGAACCTTCAGTTGTGTGATTTGGCAAACATCTGCGCGGAATATTGGGCCAGTTTGTTTCCAAGTGAGGGGGTGTATACGTGCTCTTTTGTTGAGTTTGGTTGATGTAGAAACCTGGATGGCATGCGATGCAGAAGACTGAAGAATTCAAATGCTGAATAATGACGAGATACTAACTTCCGTGCAAGAAGAATCCGACCCTGTCGATGATGGAATGGATGAAGACGTGGACAACACACACACACACATAACAACGAAGGTAGCAAGGGTCCATCAAATTCTGACGCATTTTCCACGTTAGCGACAGCTATGGAGTGGTACGGCCAACAATCAGAGTGCTGTCCTACTCAACTACTGCTGCTGAAGAGAATCAGAGACCTTGCAGTGAAAAATTGAAGGCTTACAATGGTACAGCAAAAAATAAGTGATTATTTTCCCCAATCAAGGTAAAATTGCGACATTTTGCACCTATTTGGCTTTTTCTTCAAGCACGTTTCCCGCATGTGATGATTTTCAATATTTGTATAGTGTCCAATATCATATACTGCAAGGATCGCGTTCGGTTTTCGGTTATCTGAACAATCACGTATCCGAACGGTGTCTGGTTCCAATTGATTCGGATAAATGACGTTCTACTGCATTAAATTACCAATTGAATGAGTATTTGACAACGCATGCTTTATACCAGGGGTGGCGAACCTTTACAGATCAACGTGCCATTTTTTCTAAAGAAATGTTTAATAAGGTATAGACATGCCGTCAAACAATTTTGACTTGTAATTATTGGGAAATAATAAAACTGAATACTAACAACGAAAAAAATACATTTTGTACTGTATAATAGTAAATGTTTTACTTATACGCGTGTAATTCAAATTATTTAAGTAACAATAGTGTGACTTCTGTTGTTGCAGATTAGGTGATAACTATCATATTAAGATGGTAAGATGTTACTTTTAGCCAAATGCATGTTCAAATGGAATCATCTGCCACACGGTTTTTAAGTTAGTATTTAATGTTACTCATATCCAAAAATAATGACTCCCCGGCACAAAAAAAAAAAAAAAAAATATGGTTGAAATAACAAGAACCAGCTCCTTCAAACAGTTAAATATGTCTGGAATTCGTTTTACAAACGATGTTCTACATACAACTGTTTCATAGCATAAAATACACACCGCTTTGTTGGCTTTAAAAATCATGCTATATTCATTGGTACATCAAGTTTGAAATTCTCTCTTACACTAACTATCTAGCACTTATTTTTTTTTTCTAAATTAACAATGTTAAATAACGGTTAGAAAACGAAAATGTAACTTTAAAATACAAGCTTCATTTATTCTAGAAAAATCTATTGACTAAGATAGATTGAATGCCATAAAACAAAACAAAAAAAAGATAGATTTTTTCGTCAAAAAAAAAAAAAAAATTATGTACAGTATGTATTATTTTGATACAGAACTTTCAACTTCTGTATAATATTTATATATATACTGCACATAATATACACTTTTTAAAAATACTTTAAACTTTATCAGTAATTAATTTTAAGGACACATAGAAATTTATACTTAAAATTGCTGGTAATAAAATAATGCATATTTAAAATTACTTGTGGGCATAAAATTAGAAAAATGATTAAAATTCCCTAATTTTAATATAAAACTATTTTTTTAAAGTTGAAAATACAATGTATTCCTGGACAATGTTTTTTCCCCCTAGTTTTCCTTCTAGATTTCTTATTGATGGGTAAGAATCATAAAACAAATTCCTATTCATTAACAAAAAAAGTGTGAGAGAGAATATTTACTTTTTTAATAACCTATAGTGTTTATGAATTAAAAATTTGTTATATATTTTTTCTAAAGAATATTAAAAGATGGATCCCTGTTTAACGATTTTTCCCCACAACGAACATTTTTTAGGGATTTAGTGGGTTTCGTTAAATAGAGGTCAGACTGTATATATCAGAGGTGGTGAACCTTTATGGATCACTTTGTGGTTTAGTAATATCAATAATTATTTGATTATAATCTGTTTAGAAATAAAAATTTAATCACGTCATAAAACTAGAAATACTTATATAATAATGAAAGATTAATTATGTATACTTATTGAAATAAAAAATTTAATTTAATTTCAAATTTTCCTACCAAATTGAGAATTAAATTATGAACTTATAATTGATAACAATGATAACAAGCAATGTAGCAAAGGAGTCCGAGTTTAAGAGAGAAAATGTGTAGATGTAAAAAGTTGAAATGAATTGGTATCCAGGGGAGCTTCAGTGAAAGGCTGATCATAGAGGTCAGATAATTTTGCATTTAAGCTTAGGTGAGAAGCTCGACCAATTATTGAGTAGTAAATAGAAATAATTTAAGAATAAAATTAAAAGAAAAATAATATAGGTAAAATAGAGCATATTTAGGAATGAAAGAAAAGCAGGATCAATTAGGATTGACCTGGGTCTGTGGAAATTATGATCTAGAATATATTTTTCGATGTTAGTGATCGATTTATTGTCCGACTTGTCAAATTTATAAAAGAAGTTGGTAGCATTTCTTCTGATCGTTTGTCTAATAGTAGGTATTTTACCCTCAGATCTGAGGTCTACATTCCTCATAAACCAGCGAGCCTTGTCTGACAATTAAACATTGAACACTTTCTAAATATAATTAATATGAGTCTTTGCTGCATGTCCCCAAACAGGGAAAGCGTAGGTCAGGATTGGTTTTAGGATCGTAAGTAGATAAGCACTTTGTTTCTATTACTTATTTATGATTTTCTGGAAATTAAGGGTACGCGGCTTTTTAAAATTTTTCTCTAATAAAAGTTACATGTTGTTTGAAAATGAGAGTTTTATCAAGGACAAAAAAAAAATTCCTAGGTATTTAGCTTGATTAGACGAGGGAATTCTATTCCCTCTGATGTAGATGTCCGGTGCTTTTTTGTATCTAGCGAAAAATATGGCTTCTGTTTTGGAAGTGTTGATGGCTGTGATGAAGGCTGGATCTTTGTGTTGACAAAGTATCGCCGTGTTGTCAGCATACATGCAAATTTCATTATTGTAAGGGGTGCGAATGTCATTGACCTCGATGTTGAAGAACGTAGGACAAAGAAGAGACACTTGTGGGGTCGAAGCAGACATTTTTCTTGAGAGGGTATTAATTTTGACATAAAAAGCTCTTTCGGAAAGGTAGGACTTAATCTCTGGATACTTAATAGCCCAGTCGTATTAGGGTTTCGCTGCGGAATGAGAGATAATAAGCTGAAAACTCGTATATATCTTTATTTTGGCATTCTAAAAGTTGTCTCAAAATCTCATAAAATCTCGTGTCCGCGTCTTAAGATATTCAAGGTCAAAGGTAAATAAATTCGGTTTTTTTTTGCAAATATCTCGTTTCCTATGGCTTTAATGTTATTTACATTTATTATAAATATTGTAGAGAATAAAATTTTCTGTAACTTCAATTGAAACAATTTTTTATACATCAAACCTTTTTTGAGATAGAGGGCGCTGAACGCTTAGCGCTTAGTTATCTACAGCAGAATGCAAGGTCGTCCGTTAGTCACATGATATAATACACTGTATATAGTCTATTAACCTTAAAAATGTACATAGTTATGAATTATTATTTTACATTTAGTAATAGATTTCATTAAACAAGTATATGTTTCTTTTATAACTAACTTTTGAACTGCACTGTTCGTGTAGTTCAAAAGTTGTTGACAGATATACTTAAAGTATTTTTTAATTATATTATTTTATTATATATACTAGTTGCATTTAAAGTAGAAAAAAATAAGGTAAGTAATTTTTAATTATATTTTTATTAATATTATTAATTTATTAATTTTATAAATTTATTAATATTATTTTGAATATATCTCATGATTACCTTCCAAACCTCAGTTTTATCTGCAATTAATTTAGAAAATGAAAAATAATTTATTGTATAAAAAATTAAAAAGACCGAAAAAGCCAAATTATTGGTTTTTGTAATTTTATTAAAATATCTACACTTTTGCTTTGCGTGAAAAAAAATTTAAGCATAAAATATTAGAAAAATAACCTAAATTTTTTAATTAATTTATTGTATAAAAAATAAATATGGCTGAAAAAGCCAAATACATTGGATTTTATAGCTTTCATTAAAATATCTACACTTTTGCTTTGCGTGAAAAAAAATTTAAGCGTAAAATATTAGAAAAATAACCTAAATTTTTATATAACATGTAAATTAATTCAACTAGATTTAAATTCTATTGTTTTTTCAAAAGAATTAAATAATATGGCAACTTATCAAGTAGTTTTTTAAAAGTACCTTTTAAGAATAACTTTCTCAATATAATATAATGTACATGTATTAATATTATATTAATACTACATTTGAGCTATTTTTTTTCAACACACACATTCCAATTTTTTGAAATCAAATATAATCACCAGGTTATCATATTTTAATTGTATATTTATGCCAATAATTAAATGATTAAGCTGAGAGAGAGTAATCTTGTGGTAACAAATGCTATCAATATTTTGCAAAATTTTATGTCGAATTGAAAAAGTTATTTTCAGTCATGTTAGATTAAAATAGTGTTTTAATGTATAACATACATTGGAAAATAACATATTAAGAAATTACGGGCATTTTAAGTTTTTGTTTTATATGCCTTAACAAATTTTAAATGCATTTTTCTCAGAATTTCAGTTTTGAAGGTAAAAAAGTTCTAATCCCTAAGACATTTTTTTCTGTTCATCACAGAGCAGTGAAAATTTTTGTATATACTCCCAAACGTATGTTCTATAAAATTAAGTATAAATTTAAAGCTGAGATCTCAAAAAAAAAAAAAAAAAAAATCCAGGTTTTTTTAGAAAAATTATTAAAAATCAACAAGGGAATAGATTTTCAAATCCATACTAACTTTTCTTTGCAATAATCTAAGAAACATAAATAACTTTAAGAGACTAAAAAATTTTTAAAAAATGAACATTTTAAAAAATAAAAAGTAACATTTTCAAAAATAATTAAAAACTAGTTTTTCATGTAATTGAAAAAATAAAATTATGTCAAAACATTTGTCTCGCTTGTTTATAAAAATAGATATTGCAACACTTTTCATTAGGTATATGTTATGAAACTTTAAATCAAAATGCGTTGAAAATTTAACTAGTAGCTCAATTAACTTCATAGGGATCAAAATGTTTTTTTAATTATATGTGGGCTAATAGTGTGTGGGCTTATTAGGGAATAAAAGAGGAAAATAAATACTTTTTCAACATTAATAGAAAAAAATCAGCACTTTAATTAATTTATTTTTAATGTACTTTGTTCCTTCAGTTTTTATATTGTATCATTTAAGCTATTTTTTTTCCAACACACACATTATAATATATTAAAATCAAATATAATCACCAGGATATCATATTTTAATTGAATATTTATGCCAATAGTTAAATGTGAATGACTTGAAAGAATAAAGAACCACAAAAATGAGAATAAATTAATCTTATTTAGTAACTGAATTGAGAGCAGGAACCTCCAGTTAGGAATTATTTATTTTGATTACTACATATAAGTATGATGAAAATCTGTATTGATGGATATAATTTCTTGTGAATTTAACAGTAATCCTTCTTTAATATTGTTTACTTCTTCAGTAGTTGGATTTTTGAGTGTACCAGCAGTGCATCTTTTTCTTCGTGTAGAGAAATTCCAGGTTGTTTTTCAATCTTCTTTTTTATATTTATAGTTGAGGATTCTATCATTTTAACTTTTTTATTATTGTGTTTCTTTTTATTATAGAAAATGTTTAATATACTATCTAGGTTCCTATGAATTTTACTTTCTTCTTCTACTGTAAGCTCGTATTCATCAATAAGAGCAAGAATGCTTTCAATTTTTCTTTTTTTGGATTCATGACCATCATTATTAGCAGATTTAGAGCTACATGGTAAAACATCGAATGTTTCTTTTAAAATATCATTTTGATTTACATAAATCTCTTGTATTTCTTCATTTTGGCAACTTTATGAATGTGCTTGCAAATATTTCCTCTTATTAAATTGTCTACACAAGAACATGTATAGGAATGGATACAAATTTTGCAGGCAGTACATTTTATATTACATAATCTATGGCATTCTTCTTCTTTCTTGCATATTAGGTAGTTAGAATGATTGGATTCAATTTTCCACTCGTTATCTGTTAATTTTTCAATTCTATTGCTTTGAATCTCTAGGCCTAATCTGTGGCTATTGACAACTTTTGATAGTTTATCAGAGGAAATGGTTCTTTTTGTAATTTTTATTAGGCGTTGAAATATTAAGTCTCTAACCAGTTTTAAAAGATCATCGATTGCAATGTCTAGTCTCTTGACATGCTTTCCCTCAAAATAATGATATTTAATTTTTTTTATGGGGACTCCAAATACATGTTTGTATTTATGCCCAGACCCTTCCTGTAGCAATAGGCCTATTTTTCTGGTCTCTTAGCATAATTCTGTTGGAAATATTCTCCGAATTCACAAGTGTCCGAGTCATTTAACAATTCTTGTATGAATTGCTTCATAAGTTTAGATAATGTTTCTAAACATAATTCCTCTTTCACTGCCTTTAATGCTTTATTAACAATTTTTCTCTTTTCAGGATTTTTAATTTTATTTAAATTTTGGTGCCAGTTTCTTGTAACGTGTCAAGCACACAATAAGACATTTTTAACTGTGCCCATCACATAACTCCAAGCATTATAAAATGCTGGAGCATCATCAGTCATAAATGTTGTAGTTTCGATTATACTCACAGCTTTTTTAATAGCACTAAAATAAATTCTGAATGCATCTTCAGAACTTTTGTTGGAAAAACAAAATGCCACAGGTATTCCATTCTTATGTTCATCGACTACCAGAACTGAGTATAAATTAAAACCATAGCTGTTTAGCCCATGTGTTCCATCTATACAAATTTTGTCCTTTCCATATTTTGTAATCATTTCTTTCTGAAAATCTCTCATGATTATGAGGACAAAATCTTCATCTTTCAATCCACAGTCATTCCCTGACTGTCCCTGCACTTTGAAAAAACAATACAATTTTCTCCATTATTTTTCATTTCTTGCGTCCATAGCTTGACACTCACTGCATCAACTTCATGCCTTTTAATATAACCATTAATATTGAAGTCCCTTTTAAAATTATGGATATCCTTTTTTTCAATAAGCATCTTTCTACCACTGTCAACAGTAATTTCTTCTCTAATATCCTGCAGAATTTTTTTTCACTAACACCTTCTTTTAATCGTCCTGAAAAATATATAAAGAAAACTAACAATAGTAACTAATAATAAAATTATATAAATAAAATACTATACCAGCAACAGCTGCCCTATCAGACTCTGATAACCTAAAGTGCTCTAACTGATTTTCATGATTTTTATGATTCGGAAAATATTGCACTACTACATTTTCAGTACTCTGTCTAACTTTTATTATTGCTGGGCAACTAATTCCAATTTTAGCAGAGCCTTGTGACTTTAAACTCTTGACACCTTTCCCTTTTGGTTTGTATGTCCCACTTCGACAACAGTAATAATTCATCACTATGTCTCCATTTTTAAGTGTTTTACTTCCTCGTTGTCTAACATATTTTGACATGGTCTTGTTTTCTTCTTTCCATGTAACAAATTCTATAATGTTAATTAAAAGAAAGTTTAAAATTACGCGAACTTTAATAAAAAACATTAATACATAAATGTATAAAATTCATACTATTACAGTGTAAATTTATAAACTAAATTTTACAATGCAACAATATATACCACTGAAAGTACTGAATTCCTTCAAAATCCCTTCATTTAAATCACCCTGTGGGTGAGCATTCAAACAGAAAGAGCGAGTGAAGTCAAGATCACAAAATGAGCAGATTAAGTCTGTGGTATGTACATTCATTTCAGTCTCCATTTTTGAAAACAGTACGTATAAAAAAGTTGATTACAGAAAATTAAAAAACAAATTAACTAATTAAAATAGCAAGAAAGATAATAAAACAATTAATAAAATAAAGCAAAAACTAACGAGAAATCAAAAGTAAAAATTATCCAAAATGTAAATAAAATGCGATAGTTTCGATATTATATAAAAGATGGCGCTAAAATTTCAGGGTACAAAGCGCTGTCTCGATCCACTGCTCAAAATAAAGGTCTGTACAAATTTTCAGCTTATTATCTCTCATTCTGCAGTTGACCCCTTTTTTGACTAAGATGACTGGGCTATAATGACAATTTGTACTAAATCAGTTTAATGGAAAAAAGTGATGCCATAAGGATAAAAAACTAGAAAATCTACCCAAAATGTGATGAATAGTGTACGAGACCTTGCATGAAGGGGCGGCATTCAGGAGTATTTTCCAACAACAAATGTCTGTGCTTAAAATGAGTATAACAGAGGCGAGTCATTCCTGCTTCGGACCTTCAGAGTTCGTGTAAATAGCACTTTTTCAGACATCGGGAATTGCCTTTCAGGCGTCCCTCAGGGTTCTGTACTAAGTCCATATTTGTACAACTTATTACACACATGATTTTCCCGATCACCCCACCGTCAGTACATGCTTATTCGCAGACGACTCTGCGGCATTGACCCAGGGCGTAAAACTCAGCTACACAATTAAAAATATGCAACACTACCTCGACATACTCGAGAATTGGCTCACAGACTGGAGGATAGCTATAAATGTAGATAAATCACAGGCTATTGTATTCAGAAAATGGGGCGTTATCGACCCACAGACTGAACTCACACTCTTTGAAAACAACATTCAATGGGTCTCGGTTGTGCGTTACCTGGGACTATATCTAGATAATCGACTAACTTACAAATCACACATAGATTATCTATCTGAGAAATTCTGGGGAAGAATTGCTCTGGCCATCTCCCTTATTGGGAGAAGGTCACCACTCTCCCTAGAAAATAAAGTCATTCTTTACAAGCGTATTTTGCGCCCAGTGATAACATACGCTTGCCCCATCTGGGGCGCGGCGGCACCGACCCATACTAAACGGATCCAAATCATACAAAATAAAATTCTGAGAATTATTACTAACGCACCTTGGTACGTTAGGAATTCAGTCATACACAACGACTTACATATGGAGCCGATAGATAACTACATCACTAAACTTTCTAGAAATGTTTTTAGAAGTATCGAAAATCATGACAACCCATTAATTAAAGCACAAACATTATTTACTTATCCACATACTAAAGTTAATTTTGCATACAAATCTTCTAAGTGGGAAATTCCCCTTAAGCCCCCATAACTCAACAAAAATACTTAATTTACACATTGAACTACATCACACGCTTCCGCTACTATCTTTTAAAACTAGGTCAGATGAAGAATAGCTGACGTCATTCCCCATTTTCACCCCTGCGAACGCAGGGGAACTTCGGCGTTTTTCGCCCATCGATGCTTCTTCCTCCACCCCTCCACGTTTTCTCCCGAAAGGGTTTAATTCGGACGGCTTTACCTCGTACATTTTGCCTCCCTCCGGGAGGCGTCACTCTTCTAATGGTCTTTCTTTTTCACCCTATCTTCAGGGATACTGGGTATAAGCCATTTTTGGCTGGGACCCACCATATCTAATTTTCGTTTCGTTTCGCTTCGGAAGTACTTACTGCTGCCAATCTATATTTTCTCTGAAGACAAAAATTAAAGCTAGTTTAAACTGCAACATATACTGCAATAATTTCATTAAAGTCACCTTTATATATACATCAATGTATGAGTGAGTGAATATTAATATAGCACTGTTCAGCTACAAGAGGGCTTTTGTTACATCAATCTATGTGGCTTCCTTGAAAACAACTTAATTTACTTGTAGTCTTTCATGGTGAAAAGATTCCCCACCTCTGTCCTTATATATTGAAAACATATAAATTTTTGAAACTTAAAGGAGAAAAATGTATGTTTTGGAAAATAGATTAAAAATAATTCAGGAATAATTACAACTCTTTATATACTTTTCCATACATTTTACAGTAATTTCTAATGAATGAAACTCTGGCTCTCAATAAGTAAACAGAAAACACAAAAGAATCACGAATTCTAATTGGCTACAAGACGAAGTCAAAATAAAGTAGTATTAATGTAACAAATGAAATTATCGATTCTATATTATATGAAGCATACATTATAATTTTTAGAATGTTATTTTTATCAACAATCACATAAATTTTTATTTGTAGATTCAAAACAAGCTGGAATTCATGAAATTTTATTTATAAAAATTGAATTAATAATCAATATTTAATTTTAAAATTTACTTAACATTCATCTTACGAAGTCCACTCGCGAAAATAATAAGTATTTTTTCTATTATTGTGATACCAATTTATATGCACACACAAAACTAATTCTGTAATAATACCAATTTTTCAAGGAAATGAAATTCTGCTCGTTTTCAGTGAATTATGAATAATTTTCAACATTTCTTTTTTAGCAAGCAAACTGAAACGTTTGCTCTCATTAAGTTTTAACTATTTATAATGAAAGGTATATAGAGCTAACAAAAGCGTTTCAAAAAGTGTGACATTTCTTCTCGTATTGTAAAAAACAAAATGGTAGGTTTTAATTAAATTTTGTCATTGATTTTGTTTATTTCTTGTTCAGTTTCTTGTTTAACAAATAATTTTAAATTATTTATTCAATCTCATATCGATATAAGCTATCAATTGTTATCATAAATGTATATTAAATTGTGCGTTATATATGTTACGTATTAAATATTTTAAATAGTAAGAAATGTGAGGGAAACATTAGAACTGATGAAAATTATTAGAAGTTTTGTATTTCAAATGGTATAAATAATTAAATTATAATTATGTAGTATTGTATAAATATAAAACTAAAAAAGTTGTTTTTAGTGTTTATCATTATAATTTATACCTTGCTAAAAAGCAAAACTTAAGAAAAAATTTAGAAAGATTTATTGAGAAATTTTTGAAATAATGCCTGAACAAACTAAAATACTGTATTTGTTCCAATGGAAGCCGAATCCAACCCCCCCCCCCCCATATTAGTACTTCTGAAATCGGGTGCTGCTTGGAATATAAGTACTAGTATAAAATTATTATGTGGGTTCAAGAAAATTTGAAAAAATAGAATTCATTAAAATTTTACATTAAAATGGAAATTATGTGATGTTGATTGTCAAATAACTTGCTTTTTGATTTCGAAGAATAGACAATTACAATCTAAGAAGTCGAAAAAAATCAATTTTAGTGAGATTGTTGAAAATGATTTATCGGAATGAATTTTATAAAATGTTCTATATTTGAAAGCAAAAAAAAAAAAAAAAGTCTGATTTCTTTATAAAAAAAGTTAATTGCAGTTAATGGTTACTGCAAGGATAGTTGTCATCTCGAGTTACAATATTAGTAGATATTGAGCAATTATATTAGTATAGTAAGTATGTACATTTTCTTAGTGATTTCAGTTTATATTCAAAGGACAGAAACAAATGTAATTTCCGTTTTTTGAGAAATTGTATTATTAAAATACACATAAAAATGTAACTGAATGTAAAATTTACTCCGGACTTATGTTTTATGATTGGTCGAAGGTAGTAATCAAAAAGACAATGCAGTGCTAAGCAAGTCAGGATTTGTGCTAAATTACAAAGTAATTGGTTAGCTCACTAAAATAAGTGTTTGAGATCTATCATGTTTTTTTTTTTATTCATGAAGTCAACTGCATATAGTTCACTCAAGTTTTGAAGAAAAGAGAATTTATTGCTTTATTAATGTTAATGGAATCTATATAATATTTGACCTGCAAAGCTAGTCATGATACTATTATGTACAAGTGATGAGCATTTTACAGTATTTCTTATCCTTATCCATGTTTTAAAAGCAATCTTTTTTTATATTTATCATTAGTAAATCAAAGAAAGTTTAACACAACATTAGGTACTTTTCCGTTTCAGATCTAAAAGGAACTACTCGACATTTGTATAAAATCAGTGGGCTGCGGTGTTAATCAAACTGTTTGGAGAAAAAATAAAAATTGGCAGTTATAGAGACTGCCGATAGAAGTGAAAACTTAGAACTTTTAGTATTAAAATTTGAAATTTCGTAATGTTTGAATTAAAATTATCAACACCAATCTGGTTTTCACATCTATTGACACTCCGAGCAACAACTAAATGCATGTTTGAATGGTTTTTTATTATTCAAATATGTTTCGGGCTGTACTAGATCATGACAAAATATAAATACAATTCAATTGAAAAAACAGTATACATATTATTTACAGATATTATTTGTATTTAGTTAAATTTCAATTTACTTGATTTTTTTTAAACATTTTATTTGTTTGCATCATTAATTTTCAACAATACTTAGACTTTTTGTTCTTTCAACTATTTCATTTTGTTCTAAAAAAGATACAATAGGATTATGGTAAGAAAGGAAAATGTGTGATTCAAATTTATCTAAGTATCCGGTAAAATCAGCATCGATCGTGGATATATATATTTTATAGTGATAGTTTTCGATCATTGGACATATTTAAATTAAGTGCTTTCTTTAGAGATTCAATTAGTGGTATTCAATTATCATCTGCAAAGCTAATATTGAAGTCTCCATTTAAAATCATCGGTACATTATATTTTTCACCAAATCTTTTTTCCGAGTATTCCAGAACCTTCTTTTGTATAAATCATCAAATTTTCGAATAAAATTTTTTGTATCTGTTTCATAGATTTTTCAGGCGAAATATAAACGGCAACCACACATTAATATGTATTTCCAATTCTCGGAATCGCAATGAACAATGCACAGTATATACACATTGAACTTTTCACTAAATCCATTGAATTTCACTTATAAGATATGCACAGCACTATACGTCAGCTGTATAGCTACGGATAAACTGCTATAAGCATCTCGGTGACGCGAACGCACGAGATTTCCCCCATTCAAAAAGTGTCTTAAGGCGAACAGCACGTGCGCCATTCAGAGCATCTCGGTGACGCGAACCCATACGATTTTCCCCTACCAAAAAGCGCTCAACTCCGCTAAAGAAGATTTCACTTCAAAAATTTAATTTTATACAGCGTTCGACCCACTTTTTTTTTACTCCACAATTCATGCGTACCTTTACAGGTGCGCTTTACGACAGTTCCGATATAATATCCAGATAACGTTGTATAACTGCTTAGTAATATAATTAGAATTTAAGAACAGAAAAAGTGGTGCAAAATTCTGCAGACCCCGTTTTATGAGATTTAAAATGATCAACTCCACATTTGATAAAGTCGCCTGGCTGCAGTATATTCAACCTAACTGTTTATAGAAAAAACTCAATTGTATACAAATCTTGCTACTCTCATTCGCTTTTTCCCATATAAAACCATGCGCAATTTTTGTGTTCTTTGTTAATGTCAATGTATTCGAAAGTATCCTTGATATTTTCTCTATATAAGCATAATATTACAGCAGAAAAAATGGCGTTTAAGTGCTTTAAACTGTATATTATCCTAGCTTTTACCCACGGACTTGCTCAAGTTATATTTAAATAACTTTGTCAAAGTCATATAATCATTATCATTAGAAAGTGTATAAAATAAAATATTTTTTAATGCTTGACTGGGAACCATTAAAATTTAAAAATTCTAAAACTGAGCTTAGTTAAAAAACTGAAAACACATACTTTATTATAATAATTAACTACAAAAATTCAATAACTTAAACTATTAATATTTTAAAAAGTTGAAAGTATCTATGCTTAATAAATAATTCCTCTTTAAAAGAGCTAAAAAAAGAATATTATTCTAGGATACTGTTTTATACTATTTATTATAAGTTCGTCTGTCAGGGCAAATTTGTGAATATTTCGGGCATCTCTCGAAAACGCTAAATATAGTTAGCTATTGGAAAAGCATGACTTTTCCAAATGAATCACTGCTAACCGCAAAGTTTTCCCTTGTGCTTTATTAATAGTAACTTCTAAACTGAATTTGATTGGAAATTAAACTCGTTTGAATTGAAACGGTAGGTCATTGAAAATAATGGGAATTCGAGGTATGATAACACTTTCCCGACAACATTTAAAATAGTTGCGTCAAGTATAATCTGCATCAATTTTGTGATCCGAAGCCTCGTTCTATTACATAGTCGAGGAGGATAGAGATTTTGCATAAGCATAACTGGTAAATTTAGTTTTAATTGAAGTTTATATGAGGGTACACCCAAAAGTTCAAGAGAATTTAAGAAATCCGTGGGAAATGAAGTGCTTTGTTCTGTATCCGTGATTGTATATATATATATATATATATATGTTACCGGCAAAGTATGAAATGCGGGCATTCTATACAATGCCGGACGTTTTTAGGCAAGTATGAAATAAGAGATTTATTACATACTTTGCCTAGCATTGTATAGAATACTAGCATTCTATAGAATGCCTAAATCTGTTTAGGCAAAGTATGAAAAAAGGTCATGATAAGGATATTATATCAATGACTTACATTCTAGATGTACAAATGTTATTCTGACAAAATGAGTTGCTATTGAAAAAAAATTATTGCTAAATTGTTATTTCGCATATACTTACTTGTATTCGAATTCCTTCAGAAGTTCTAAGTTGATAGAAACCATCCTATTTCCCACTCATTATAATTGCCAATATATTGGCATTCGGGAAAAAAATCAAAGTTTTTACTACAATACTTTTTTTAAAAATAATTTTCTGTTTTTTCTGGCAAGGTTCACAAAGGTGGATGTACAAGTTCAATATCATAACATGTAACATTTTTGTATTTGGTTGAAAGTTCTTTCAGAATTCTATCACATCCCCAGAATTCGGAATTTAATTTTGCTCTTGGCAAATTAGAACAAGTTCAGAGCTCAGGTACCTCCCTCTGGGATGGAAACTGGGTGTCAAAATTACCGGCGGCAATCGGTATCGCCTACATGGTGCCACACTAAAAAGGGATAGCAGCCCCTGGGGAATGTATTAGGTCTGAAAATGGTAAAAATACCAATCTGTAGCCCCATTGGGGGAAAAAAACCATGACGTAATACTGTATAACAGTTCTACCCAACATTTTTATCTTCAGGACCGGTCAGCGTTTGATAATTTTACGGTGCCCCACTGAGGGTGTGACGTTGATTATTTATATTTTAAATTGTTTTGATTTTATAATTTGCAGTAGAACGTCGTTTTTTCGAATCAATTGGGACCGGACACCGTTCGGATAACCGAAAGCGATCCATGCAGTATATGAAACCGGAAACTATACGAATATTGAAAATCAAACAATTGAAAAATTTACAAATTTGTTGAGCAGTGCAAAGTGCCTCTGAAAATTGTACCGCGTGCCACATGTGACATAGATTGCCGACCCCTGCTGTAGATCGTGACACCTTCTCCAACACTATAGCTTGCTCCTCCATTTTCAGGCAGCACAAGAAAAAACCAATTTTTTGTTGAACAAGTTTAAGTAAAATTGAGCATTTTGACATTTCCGAACAAACAGCAATGTACAACTAACAAATTCTGAGCCTGAGACACGTTTTAAAAGTTTTATGTCTTGCCAAATGACAATATTCAAAACGAATCTGAGATGTATTTCATACTTTGCCGGTTTCTCATTAGGCATTCTATAGAATGCCTAGGCAATGTGTGAAATAGGAATCATTTCATACATGCCGGCTAGATTTAGGCATTGTATAGAATGCCTAGGCATTCTATAGAATGCCCGATTTCATACTTTGCCGGTAACATATACATTAATAAATATTCCTTCATTTCACCCCGCGTGTCTTTTAAAATTTCACTGTTTATTTTATTGCCAATGTCATTGCAAGGTGCCAATATAGATCTTGCGCACAACCACTGATCACAATTTAAATTTTGTAGCAAGCCCGGGTAAACTTGAACAATAAGATCTGTAGCATTTTCTACTAAATTATAAAACTCTCTAGAATGTAAAATATAAACTTTGGCATCTGCGTCCAAACATCCATCACCGATTTTCAATAGCATCTATCTATAAGGTCCCGAATCTGCATCGTTATGAACATTCACTCTCGTATTCGTTTTTAGAATTAATTTTTCAACTTTCGCCCAAAAGCTTAACGATTTAATACAGGTTCTGATTTCGTCTGCCGGTGTATTCTTCTGGATTATTGGGAGAGTTTGTCTGAAATTACCTGCCAATAAAACTACCATTCCTTCCATAGTATCTGTACTATCTCGTAAATCCTGAAGAGTCCGTTTAACACTTCTATAGCTTTTTTGTGAGACATCGTACTTTCATTTCGCACTATAAGCTTACATGGTCGAAACATCCTGACTCGAGAACTATTTTCGATGAAATTGCAGATGGGTGAATCTTCTTGTGCAAAATTCAACGGTATTTTCAAGCGAAATGTGCAATACGACTGCCGGTCAGTAGTGTTGCGGATATAGCGGAAGAAGATACAATAACTGTTATCTTATGGTTTTTTCTGGCGGACATTAATGATAATTTTAGCAAAAACATTTTTCAGGTTCCTCCAGGGGCGTCAAGAAAAAAGAGGGCACCCCTGCCGGATTCCGTTTAATGTGACACTTGATGGAAAACATGACTTTGATCTGGAATTAATTGAGAGATTACAATGTTGCAATGTTATAAAATCGTTGATGTTGCAATGTTATAAAATCGTAGTCTAATTCTTTAGAAATCTCATTATCGAAATCTTTTTCGTCGACTCTTCACGGATTATCCAAAATCGTATAGCTCCTTCCCAACCATTGTGAAAACCTTATTTTCAATTATTATTAGAGTTTCATTGTAGATGTGTTAATTGAAAGTTATATCTTCATGTCCTTCCTGCAGATGTCGTAAAATATCTTTCTTCTTTTACTCTTTGTACTTGTCCCAGAGGGTTTGAGGATTAGGAAGACTGCAACACGATAAAAGTGTTATATAAAGTTCCCTAACTTTTTTCGGCGATTGGCATTGTATCGTTTCCTCCATAGAAAAAACCTAGTATATTTTCATAATAATATCTCCTTATGAAATATCTAGGGTCAGAATAAGTGAAAAATCTCGTTCAAAACATGGCCTCATAATGGAATTATTTTTTAAAAAATAATAAGTTCAAAGTAATTTATATTTGATAAATAAAATTTTTTAATGAAACTGTCATTTGATGTACCACAGAGCTTTCAATATCACTTACTTTTCAAAAACTTTACATCATTTCTCTCTTTGAAAAGTGGGAGAAAATTTGTAAAAAATGTTTTAAAATTGGTTACAAAGGTTCGTAACAAAGGAACAAACTAACATTAGAATTTATAGTATTATTAGGATTAGGATAAGTATTGCTTAAATGTGACAGAGAAATATAAATAAAGAAAGAAAAATAATTAAAACTAACCGTAAAACTTGTAAATTTTTTGTTTCTTGAATTGCTTTTTGTTTATGTGAAGCTTTCATTTAGTATTTTCAAAAGTGCATCCGAAACAGCTGACGCTCTACTTAACTGAACAGTGAGCTAACTATCATAAAAAAAATTTATGGCACGTGTCAGTGTATTATGTGAGCGTAACACTATGTCTCGTGGAGAGCATCGCGGTCGCCAGTAACCAAAACGACTTCATTTGTTCAGCTTGGCATTCAATTAGGCGTTGAGCTTGGCAATCAATTTGATGTTCACCCGTATAGTTTCAATTCCCGTATTAATACGGGAATAAGATATACCTTATGTTAGTCGCTGATAATGTAGCTTTCCATAGGTGAAAGAATTTTTAAAATCGATTCAGCGGTTTAGACGTGAAGGCGTAACAAAGAAACAAACTTACATTCACATTTATATTATTAGGGTTAGGATGTAAGTGAACCAAGTTTTTCAATTCATTTCACTATCAATGTCTAGTGAGGAACCTTAACTAACATTTTATATTGTAAATTAGAAGCATAATTTTTGTTACATATAAGAAAGGAGGTCTCAATTACACGTTTATGCTATCCAGTAATATACAACTAAAAGGAAAAACTATTAATATTTTTATGATGATGAGGTAACTTTTGGATGTAGTTTGTCTTTATACAGACGAAATTTCAATAAAGTTAATAAGTTTAATTTTTAACATAGTGCTATTTTCTTGGATTCTAGATCTCTGATTACTACAGAGCAAACTTGTTAATGCAGAACTCTGTACTGGCAGCTTGCTCCAAATCCAAGTGCTCTCAAACAATATTATTATGATTTAATTCATGTGTTGTAGTGACATCTTGCGGAGCTTAAAGAAGTACTACAAATACAGCGTTATCTTGTGGGGAGTGGCGAAACTATGCTTAACTTTCTATAATGCTTTGTGAGTCGAATCATGTAGTACAGGAGTGTCAAATTCGCGGCCCGGTCAATATATTGGCACAAAATAATATATAATAAAACAAAAAATATCAAAATTTCTTCTGAGAAAGGAAATACAGTAGCAGAGAAGAGATGTCAAGTGTGTCTGGATGTAAACATTAAATTTTTCTCGATTTTTTATATAATTATAAAAAATATTACTCAAAACACACCTACGTTTCTATAAATTTTGATTTGCTTTGCAACCCACCTTAGTCGAATCTTGTTTATTTGGCCCAAGTCTGCCTTTGAGTTTGATACCCATGACGTAGAGAGTAACAGAACTAGAGTGTGTTATGGTTTTAGTTCTGCTGCGCTAATTGCTTGTCTATAAGATTCCAATTCTTGCAAATGTTTTGGTGTATGTTTTACACTCCCAGATTGCATCCCAGAAATATTAAGTAGCAAAAGAATTCTAATTTTTCTAACATCTAATTGTTTTAAATTTAGAGTAACACAACTACAAGTGCCATCAATCAGACAGCACACATCGTCCGCCATTTTGCTGTCTGATAACACATAACGACATGCTGAGGCAGTAGAATTCAGCGTTTTGGGATATATTTTCTTTAAAATTAAGACAATTTGTTTCTTTTTTTATTATATTTCGGCGTAGTTGCAATTGTTAATGGGAGCAATATCCAAAAATTTCTGAAACATGTTCCATTAATTTATTCTAAATATTTTAAAAAGTATGCTTCTACCATGGAAGATGTGTGACAATTAAATAACCGGAAGATACGAAAAGGTTAGCTTTATTGAAAACCATGTACAAATACCTTTTAATCCCTTCATTATACTCCCCTTCCCTATCAATATAGAGTTTCATAACCAGTTTTCTATTTTACAAAGCCTCATTAGATATCTCCATCTTCAGAGTGTCTGCTATTTTTGCCTTTACGTCTTCTAAAGACTGAGAATGTGTTCCCTCAATGCATTTTTATTTTAAGAAACAAGAGGAAAGAAATGGTACAAGATCTGGTGAGTGCCTTGGTTGCTCGATACCAATAATGCATTTATCCACCAAGAACTGTTTTACAGAGAGCACAATATGCACTACGGCTCTGTTTTGGAGTAAAAGCTCTAGTTGTTGTTCTACAGATCTGATCTTTGCTTCCTTACCCTTTCTCTAAACTTTCTCATGACCTCAATGTAGTGCTTCTCTTTTACCATTTGACCTTGAAGTGACAAATTGACCAAAACATTCATCATCTTCAACAACCTCCCTATCTTTCGAAAATAGTTTGTGTCATTCAAATATTTGATTGTGTGACGAGTAATTGTATTAAAACATACTTTTAACAATTCAAAACATTCAGTTGGAGTTTTTTTCCCTTCTGAATTTCACAAGGACATTTAAATTTATGCATAGCTTCATTTTTTAGTTTATCATGATAACGGCACTTCGATACCACAATGTCCTACTCTTACACAATGTTAAAAACAAACTGAACTAGATAGAGGGATGGAATAAGGAGCCACCAGCATCGAAAGAAATAAGGTCAATTATATTGCATTCCCACTCCTTCTTACCAAGCCTAACGGCTAGGGCATGCGCAGACCGAGAATTTATTTGTCCCGCCTTGTATGACTCTCAAAATGTATTCCTCGTATTTGTTACATTTGCGAGATATACTACGACTTTAATCCATTTGCTACGCATGTCACAAGCATGTATATATTCTAAGATAAATACTACTACTTCCGCTTAGCCAGGCCAGGCACGTGCGTAAGAAGCAAAAGATTTCGGGGAGCAAATAATTGGATGTTGCAAATAAATAATTTAAAAGAAATTTAGCGAACATACACCGATAAGAGGCTTGCAACACAAGATTCTAGATATTAAGAAATCTTCATGAAAAGGAGCTAGAAGATGTGACAAAATAGACGAAACCCTTGGCTCAAAGCTACCCCAAAGACATTGATGAAGAACAGTTTGTGCAAGAGTGTCAACATTTAAAAATGTTCTAGAAGGTGGGGAAAAATAAGAACAAGAAGAAGAATTTTTCCTACATCAAGGGAAAAAAAGGTGGAAAGTACCTTTTCAAATTTAAAAGCCACAATGAGAATTGACTTGATCCTGTGACAAACTGTATAGCAGAGAAAAGCCTTTCTGAGCTTAAAAAAGTAAAGACTTAAATGAGATCTACTATGGAAAATTAAAAGCTGAACAGTTTGATGTTGCCATGCACTCAAAATTATATTACAATAGAAAATAACTACAATGATGTCAATGATCAAAGATTAAAGAAAGCGTTTGTTGTACCAGTACAATGACAGTGTCTCAACAAAAAAAAATAAGGATGTGTAAAAGTAAAAGATGGTCAACGAAGAAAAAGATGATAATAAAAAGTTGAAAATAAAAACAAGAGTTCATCCAATTATGTTTATTCTATACTGTGAAATGATTTCATTAATTTACTGAACCGTGATGGTTCTATCTGAGCTCCTTCTGCTAATTGTCCTTTTGAGGAAATTTCTGGTCTTTAAAAATGATTTTATTATAAAACTCCGCTTCGAAGAAGAAAACAGGATTATATTAATTAAGACTACTACATATAGTGCAGATTTTCAGGTTAGAGAGAGATGGCTAAATTGCTATCGGAGCAGAGATTCATCAAACTGATTGTGAATCGATGATATTTGAGAAGGTGACGAATTGTCACTAAGATTAAATAGAAAAGATAATGAAAGTGATCGCATTGATTAAATGCGTTTAGTATTACAGTTTTCTCATTCTCGCTTACCTCGTTGATTGTCGACACAGTGATTAAAGGGGCGCATCTCTTAAATTGGATCGATCGAATTTGTATATTGATTAATATTGTGAATAAATTGGATTATTTTGTTAAGCAATGGCTAGTCTGTGTGTTCTTTCCAATTTTCCTACAAATTTAGGCGAGCAGGCAAGATTATTACAGCACTAATTTACAAAAGGATGGGTGTGGTGATGCCGTAATTAAACGAATGAACAAGGGTGGCTATAAGCCATACCACTATCCTTTCCGTACGGCTGCTGGTTGCCAGTCCAACACGGTGGGTCCCTAGGTGGTGGATAATGGAAAGACTTTCCAAAAGAGCACTAACAAAGAAATGGAGATGAGAAGGAAAAGGGACTTCACACTTTTGAACCATGATCAATTGATGAAGACAACCCATGAGCTTGCACTCCTCCCTCCCTCTTTTCGAACTTCCACACTTCGCCCATGGGAGGACTTTGAGCTCCTACGGGAATCAGCCAACCCTCTGCATGGCGGGTAGGCTATTCTGGGTGCTGAAGGTTCCAAACATAAAACGAAGCAGTGATTTTTCTTTAGAAAACCTAAACATTGTGCAAATGCACATTTAAATTAAAAGAGTATCCTGCTATTGATATAGTGGCTATCTTCACGAACTCCATGATCTCGTATATGGGGTGTCACAAGTTCGAGTCCTGGTGGCACTGAAGACCCGACGTGTAGAGAGGTTAATGCACGTTAAATCGTAGAAGCTCCAAATACTCTTAGTGGCGTGGTAGTTTCGAGAAGTTGGTGTATTCTCAGGTGTCGTCCTTGTCACTTAATAGAGGCTTAAAATTACAAGGTCCGTTGACAAAAGCCCTAGTGTTGCGTCGTACAGTAGCGGTAATATAACTCTCACTCATTCGAAATTAAACAAAAGGGAAGCCGATTTGAAAGAAATACATTATTATTTAACAAGGCCCGTTGGACGCTGCTTGAATCTGTAACTAACACACACCCAAAATACAGGGTGGCCATAATTAAACTGCAAGTCTTCAAGAGGTGCAGGAGAGAAAACTGCATTTTCCTTCTTAATTCAGAGTCGTGATTGACCATTACTCAAAGTGGTCTTGTTTTTATACTGTTTGATGGGCGTAAAATTTGCATATATGCCGTGGATAAACATTGAAACACGACAAAATGCTATCTATTGGGTGAAAATGTAGATTTTTCTTGCATATTTGAGTTGCGCGTGTATTGAAACGCGTAGATACAGAATTTCAATAGAATATTCCCAGCGGCTTTCTCTCCAACACATCTCTTACAGTTTAATTACGGCCACCTACATTTACTTTAATTATAACTGCTGCTTTGATTTGAGTAGTTCATTGAAAGTTCCATATCGCAGCAAAATATGCGAAAACATACGGAATGCCTTCTAGCACATTGGTTTTAAAATTCAATATTTTTTAATAAAGTGGTTTCCTAAACATTTTTTCATTTTTAAATTCTCGTGTTTTCGTTACCTCCTATAATATCTGCAAATGTACTGTTGTAACTGATCTCAAGAGTTATTATATTTATCGTACAAATCATTAAGTTTTATTATGAAAATAAGTTGGCGTCACATTCAATTAACCAACATTATTCCTATGAATATTAATATATATACACACTGGTGTCCAAAAGTTAAGCATAAATCGTAAAATGTGAAAGACATGGAGTAAATATTCGTAAAATTATTCCAAATTTCTTGCGGATATTAATTGGGTGAAGAAGAAACATTGGGTTGATGCAAAACTTTTCAGTCGACTACGTCCTGCGCGAAACACCGGTGCATGTCGGAAAGCGGAGAAACCGATTCATGCAGCTGTGCAGTTCAGACAAGTTTCGTATAACTACTGTGCGAAGGAACGTTGTTAACCATCAAACAAGGCGAATGATGGCACAAAGACGCAAATTGGACATGTTTACGAAAGGAAGAATAGTTGGAATGCTGGAATCCTCACGATCACAAACCGAAGTGTCTCGAATTCTGAATATGGGCCAGTGTCTGATCTCAATACTATGGTAGAATTTCAAAGAACGGGAGATATTACCCGACAACCAGTATCAGGTTGACCAAAAGTCAGAACCCCTCGCCAAGACCGATATCTGGTAATAAGTGCGCGACGTCAGAGGGGCAGTACTGCCAGAGTACTGGTTTCGGCGCTCACAGTCACCACATGAATACGAATTTTGAGACAAACTGTTTATAGGAGACTCAATCATGCTGGCCTGTATGCCAGAATCCCAGCAGTTTGCATTCCTCTCACGTCTACGTCTAAACGCGCTCGTTTGAGATGGAGTTTGAAATATCAACATTGGAGTGTGTTAGAGTGGGCCAATGTGATGTTCAGTGACAAGTCCTGGTTTAGTTTGAATAGTGATTCACGGCGGGTAACGATATGGAGAGAACGTAGAACACGTTTTGAACCAAGAAAAATAACGGAAAGACATCATTTTCCATCAAGGGGAGTAATGGTATGCGCAGGCATCATGATGGACGGCCGCACAGTCCTCCATTTCTTTGACACGGGGTCTGAGACTGTTCAAAGATACAGAGACGAAGTTCTTGAGCCTTATGTTAGCTTGTTTCGAGGTGCTGTCGGTCCAGACTTCATATTCATGAATGATAATGTGCCATGTCACCGAGCGATGCTGATTGATGACTTCCTTGAAAAGGAAAACATCCAGCACATGTCGTGGCCTGCGAACTCCCCTGATTTAAAACCTATCTAGCATGTATAGTATATGCTCGGGAGACAAATTGCAGCCCTTTCGTATCCACCAAGCTCCGTTACAGAACTGAAGAGAGCTCTCCAAGAAGCTTGGAACCGTTTGGGCCCAGAACTCATTCATCATCTCATAGCAAGTATGGTAAATCGCCTTGCAGCGTGCCTGTCTGTTAGAGGTGACCACACGCCTTATTAAACTGCAGCATCAGTATTTTATTTAATGTTTTCTTTCATTTTTTCTTTAAAGTGTGAATCCTTGCTATGCTCAGTTTTCTTTCAAACTGCTACTTTGGATAATAAAATTAATTATTTTCATTCTTTTGATTTGCTTCCTTATTTTATAACCATTTTACACTCGCATATCACGTTTCCCGCCATTCTGATTTACAGTTCCTTCTTTATTCACATAATTATCAATTATGCTTAACTTTTGGCACCAGTGTATATATATATATGCTTTTATTTTGTTACATGTAATAAATTTCACAAATTAAATTTTCTCTTGAAAGATTTTTAATTCATAATGGTCTTGAGCCCTACAAGTTTACGCCCAATAGTTAATTTTTAGTTTACCCTACTGAGGGGAAATATACCATTAACCACAACTTTATCTCTTAAGAAACTGACACAATTACGTTTTTAAAAGCAAGATAATGCAACATTGCACCATCCGCGTATTCTGACAAATCACAGAAGTTATTAGCGTAAATCATGTGATTAAAAAAGCTTCCGATTTTGTGTCATAAAAGCTCAGATGTCCAAACAGTGCTTTTGTGTACTGCCCTGCATGTTCACGTGCAGTTGTCTGGGTGTTATTTTTTTTATTCTGTAATTCTTAGAGTAATTTTATTTGTGTAAAATAAAATGTGCAACTAAAATACCAATAAATGTCTCATCCTTTCAATGATTGCAACAAATTTAAATATTCTTCCAGGTAAATGCATTCAATAAATTTACACACATATATACAGTCGGATATGATTTAAAGAAATCATAGTGACCGAACATTGTATTTCTAACTTCGGGGTTATTCGTCATATCAGGGTCCAAAAAATACAAATTTTTTTGCACTACCTTTAGGAAATTCTATAATAAATATCACCCAAAAATATCTGTAATTAGAATTTACATACTTTTTATTTAGTAGCTAAAAATACTCTATTCGGGAATTTTATTCACCAGTTAATTGGAATCATTAAAATACTACCTAATAGATGTTTGACAATCTTATCAATTACTGACTCTTAAAGAGTTTTTTTTTTTCTTCTCGACTTCATGCAGAAAAGAAAATAATGCTTCATTTACGTCATGTTGCATGGGAAATGTTTTTACGGTTTCCGAACAAAGGAAAGCATTAGAAAATGTAAGTTTTGATAGGATTTTCATTATTAATTACTGCATCACGATCACTATTCACTGGCTCCAACAAATCAACAGTTTCCACAACTTTAATTGCACAGAACCTCATCTAATGTGACATATAATCTTTAAAATCTATCCTACGGGTGACTTCCTTCTATAAAGGACTGCTGCAAACCATACCTACTGGGTGGTTATAATTAAAGTTACACTATTTAGAAACCTATAGAGCTCGTTCTGCTAATTGGATTATGATGAAACTTGGAATATATGCTATATGGACCATGTTAAAAAAGTTTCTGCAACAAAAAGAAAGTTGAAATTTTGACCTTTATAAGGAAATGTGGTGCCCAAAGAAGCATAAAAAAATAATATTAGAATCGTTAAAATTTATTCATTTACAGAATATACTCAATTTGTGCTTCATTCACATCAATAACGTGTTGAAAACGCATTACAAAGTTTTCAATAATAAATTTTTTATCCATGTAGTCATCTGCATTACTCACTTCAGTAATTCAAGGAAACGGAATTGATAGTTTTATTAATGGTAATTAAAATAATATTTGATCCTCCAAATTTAGTCTCGAGACACTAAATATCTACAAGAGAAGAGGATTTTAGCATACTTTCTGCTTTTAATCATTTCTTATCAATCATTAGTAATTCTAAAAAAAATTTAACGCAACATTGGATTCTTTCCATTATCAGATTTAAATGAGAAATTCGACATTTGATATAAGGCACCTTAACATTTAACTGTATTTGCATCACCCTATTCTATAATTCTCAAATATGCACACCTTCATTAGTGAGCTTCTTGAAGTAAAGATTCAAAGAAAATATCTGAGTAACGGCGTTTACTTTTTAGGATTATACACTTTATTTTACAACAGAAAAACTGGTAAATACTTGTAAAACTGGTTTGTACTGTGTATTAAATATTGGTGAACAAGTTTTTGAATTGACTTCAATGTCAATGACTGGTTAATAGCTAACTTTGGTGAAATTGTCGAATCGGGAACTGGTCCGCCAAATTTTGAAAAATCGCCAATTTGGCGTGTTTTTGCGTGTTGTGTTTTGGAGTAGCAACCCTACCACAACACGCAACGCCGGAGCGCGAAATTCAAGATGGCGGAAGAGAAATCATTAAAAAATAGCATTTTAAAGTTTTGAAACTGAAAATTATTGCAAAAATTATGTGATTTAAAAATGGAAATAATTTAACTTACCTTAAAAAAAAGGTGTTTTTTGCCGACATTTACGATGATGATGTGCCCGGCTGAACATCGTCATCGTCCGGAATAATTTGCTGCTCCTTCTCCGGCGTTCTGTCCTGTAGCAAAGGGGGGGGGACACTAGCGACGTCCCCGTCCTTTCTCTCAATTCCACACGCTCTCCACATTTCGGACATACATTCGATGATCCAATCAAACCTTCTTTCATGCACCATTCTAAAACTGCTTTCTTACCAAAAACAGGTAAGAGAGCAAAAAACCTTTCTGAATACTCATCATACTTTGCTATACATTCATTCACATTCACTCTAATAGCATCGCTGGACATCGTGATAATCTGTAAAAATTAATGCGGAGAAAAATAATTAAAATTACCTGAATAAAAGATTCCACACCGAAGGAACGAAGGCCAAAAATCAGCGGTAGCAACGAAACGTCCGGAGCAAGTGAGAAAGCGCCGGTTGGAAAAATAAAAAGGCCGCTAAAAAAAATGTACTGTGCATGGTCAATAATTAAAAACGGTAATTTTAAAACTAATAAGAATTTACTGCCCATGCGCGAAATGATCCGTTTAGTTACTTACTTTTCCGAGAAAAATGTTCAAAAACAGAAATTTGCTACGCATGCGCGAAATTGCGGGGAAAACTGTTAAAATTAAAGAAATGTACTGCACATGCGCGAAATTCTGTTGATCCGACTTCTCCCTCAAAAGATACCAAAATCAGGAGGGTTACCACATTTGGCGCAGTTATCGATTTGGCGAGAAAACCCTTGGCGGGATAAGTGGCCGATTCGACAATCCAACCCTAACTTTTTATATAATAATTTAGAAGCATAATTTTTGTTATGTGTAAGAAAGGAGGTTACCTCCCTTACATGGTTGCGTCCTATTATAGCCCATCCCTGGATTTTGTGCTTTTTTTGTCGCCAAGTTTAGCGATAAGTTCTCCAAGCTTACAACCCTTTTTTAATTCTTCAAAATTAAAGATCATTTTGAGTGACCGTTAGGGGTCTTCAACTAGTAATTTCCATTAATTACGTTAGTTTCGGCAACCCTACTCACGAGTAGTAAGGACCGTTACTATTTAAAGCTTTGCTGTTGTTCCGCTAGTACATGCGATTGCCGGTTATTGTTATCTAGATAAAAGCAAGGTTTATTTATTTTTTCAATTTTTTGTAAAAAAGGTGGTAATTATATTGGATGTAGCTTTCGGAAAAAATAGTTAAAATTATGAAGATGCCGTTCGAAAGGAGGAAAAAATCCGCATGATGTAAGGAAAGGAACGTGGTTTGGCAAAAGCCGTTACAGTAATTTTAGAATGTGTTTATGTCTTTTTAAGAAGCTAAATCATTCAGTATTTTGTTCATAAAGTTTTAAATTTTTCTCCTTCGAATATCGATTTATTCTTTTTAGAATGTTCTTAATTTTCTATTTTTCAACAGTTGAAAGAAATTTCCGTTTTTGTCGTTCGGATATCCGTCTTTTTTTTTAGGATGCCCTTAATTTTCTGCTTTTAGAAGCTAAATCTTTCATTAATTTGTTCTTATTTATTTTTTTAAAATTCTTAATTTTCTACTTTGCAGCAGTTAAAAAAGAAATTTCGATTTTTGTCGTTCCGATATCCGTTTTTTTTTTTTCTTCTGCTTTTAGAAGCTGAATATTTCATTAATTTGTTCTGAACGTCTAAAAAATTGTTTTCCTCAATGGAACTTCGATTCCTTCTTTTCGTAATGTTCTTAAATCCATACTTTTCAAAAGTTAAAAAAAGAATTTTTCGTTTTTGATCTTTAGATTTCAATTTTTACTTATTAGAATGATCCTCATTTCCGATTTTTAGAAGCCAAGATTTTGCTGAATTTGCTTTTTTAACGTCTGTAAAATTTCTCTTTCGATTACTTTTTTTTCCGGAATGTTTTCCCTTTCCTACTTTTAAAAAGTTTAAAAAATACCTATTATTTTCAGAAGCTAATATTCAGAAGCTCGTATATTTTCTTAAAGCTCTAATGTTTTCCATTTTTGGACAAAACGCCATGTTTTTCCCAGGTGGCCTGAACTCGACTTTGAAAAACGTGCTGGGCGCCATTTTGGCGCGACTTGAAAAAAATCTTCGCCAAGTGGTGGGCTATAATAGGAATTTACCAACTTCTAGGAGTCTAGATCTCTGATTACTACAGAACAAGTTTGTCAATGCAGACCTCTCTGTGCTAGCAGCTCTCTCTAAATTTAAGTGGTGTCAACCAATATTATGATTTAATTCTTGTATGATCGTGACGTCTTGCGGAGTTTAAAGAAGTTAAGTGTTGGTAGTACAGCGTTGTCTTGTAGGGAGTGGCGAAACTGTGCTTAACTTTCTTCAATGCTTTGCGAGTCGAATCATGTAGTAAAAGGGGTCAAATTCGCGACCTGGTCAACATATTGGCACAAAACCAAAAATATCAAAATTTCTTCTAAAATAGAAAATATAATAACAGAGAATAGATGTCAAGTGTGTCAGGACGGAAATATTAAACTTTTCTTGATCTTTTATATAATTTTAATATATATATAATTCACAAAATTATCCTACTTTTCAATAATTTTTGATTTTCTTTGCAACCCACCTTAGTCAAATCTTATTTATTTGACCCAAGTCAGCCTTTGAGTTTGATACCCTTGATGTAGAGAATAACAGAACCAAAGTGTATATGATCAAAGTTCTGCTGAGTGTGATTGCTTGTCGAAAGGATTCAAGTACTTTCAAATGTTTTGGTGTGTGTCTTACACTCCCAGGTTGCAGCCTATAAATACTAAGGTAACAACAGAATTCTAATTTTTCTAATTGTTATAAATTTTAAGTACCACAACGAAAAGGGCGACCAAAAAGCTTTCGCTGTTCTGCTTGTCTGATAGCACATAACGAGATGGTGAGGCCCGCAGAATTCAGCGTTTTGGGATATATTTTCTTTAGAATAATGACAATTTGTTTCATTTTAGTAACGTATTCCGTTGTAGTTGCAATCTGTTAATAGGACCAATATCCTATTGCTTCTGAAACATGTTCCATTAAGCTATTCTCAATATTTTAGAATGTATGCTTCTACCATCTAAGAAGTTTGACACAATTAAATAACGGGACTAGCATTAAAAATTAGCTTTATTGAAAACAATGCACAAATACCTTCCCCCCCCCCTTCGACATAATCCCCTTCCTTATCAATATAGAGTTTCATACGGGTTTTCTAACTATCAAAGCAGTGCTTCGCCTCATTAGATATCACTATCTTCGGTCTGTTTGCCGTTTTTGCCCTCATCTGTTCTATAGACCGAGAATGTGCTCTCATCAATGCATTTCTCATTTTAAGAAAAAGGAAGAAGTAGTACGGTACGAGATCTGGTGAGTACAGTGGATGCTTGATAACAGTAATACATTTATTAGCCAAGAACTGTTTTACAGAGAGAGCAATGCAATGTGCACTGGGGCTTTGTTTTGGTGCAAAACCTCCTAATGTTGTTCTACGGATCTGACCTTTGCTTTACTTGCCCTTTCTTTAAACTTTCTCAAGACCTCAATGTAGTGCTGCTGTTTTACCGTTTGGCCTTGAATTATCCATTCAATCATGATGATGCCATTGAAATCGAGCTAAAACAATGAATATAACTGGTTCTTGATTTGACACATCGACCAAAACACATTCATCGTTTTCTACAACCTCCTGATCTTCCGAAAATAGTTTGTGCTATTCAAACTTTTGAATGTGTGTTACATAATTGTCTTAAAACACTCTTTTAACAATTTAAAACTTTCAGTTGGAGTTTTGTTTTGTTTTCTGAATTTCGCGAAAAATTTCAAACTTATACGCAGCTAGATTTTTCAGCTTATCATGCTAGCGGCACTTGGACACAACAACGTCTTACTCAAACAAGGTTGAAAAACAAACTGAGCTAGATAGAGCAGTGTTTCTCAAACTGAGGGGCGTGGCTCCTAGGGGGTGCCATAAACCTACGAGGGGAGGGAAATGGGCATATTGGGTAATCGAACACAAATATCCTTTAACAACAATTATTAATTTACTGAAAGTAAACTGAACAAAGACATTCTCAAATTATAAGAAATAAATTACATATTTAGACTGACATAATACACATATAAATATATCAGTATTGAGCAATGCCTTTTGTATCTAACTTAACAATACTATGCGCTAACAAGAAGTTTCATCATTGCCATTGACCCCATGGGTTTGTCATGTATAAAATTATATACCGAAATTAACACTAATCTCGATAATTTGTACGGTTTACAATAAATCCCTAAAGCGCAGATTGAAAATAACTCAATTCGTTCACCAACGCCACCATTTAACACGTAGGTGAGCGTACGCGGTGTATTGGGAAGGGGGGGGGTAGAGAGAAAAGATATAAGTAAATTTGTTGTAAACACTGTCAAAGTCCTTTTATAACATTCCAACGCCTTTTTTTTTTACATATATAAACACCGTGCACCACGCAATGTATAACATGGGGGGCATACAACACCGACACAAGAAAGGATTACAACACAAACATCCATGCCATCTCCGGGATTCGAACGCAGTCCCTACGGAACCACAGAAAGCTTCACTGACCACTATACCGGATGGGCGGCTTCTTCCAACGCCTTTGGAATAATTTTATGGAGACCAATGCTCAGAACAGATCGCACTTCGGAAAGACGTACATATACGTCTGGGCCAAATAACGCACTTGGTGAGGGCGTTTATATACGCCGGTGGACCTTAAAACATTGAAATCGTATTGGAGATTCAGCGTCAAAGTATATTATTATTGAATTCAATACATTGTTATTATATGAAGGGCGATGAAAATTATGATTGAATATTGGGTCGCAAACTTTGAAATTTTGAGATGCTCTGAAATAGAGGCATAGAATAACGGGTCATCAGCATCGGAAGGATTAAGGTCAAATGTATTCCATTCTCACTCCTTCACACCATTCTGTTGGCTAGGGCATGCGCAGTCGGAGAACTTAATTGTCACACCTTGTATGACTCTCAGAATGTAGTTCTCAATCTTGATATATTTCTGCAATAGGGCAGTTGGTGACGGGTTTCGAGCTTTTGAGCCATGGTCAAATGATGAAGACAACACCGGAGCTGACACACTCTTTTTCCGAACTTCCACACCACGCCAGTGGGTGGACTCTGAACTCCTAAGTGAACCAGTCAGACCTCTGCATGCCGGATAAGCCATTCTTGGTGCTGAAAGTTCCAAACATGAAATGAAGCAGTGATTGAGAGCCTTGGGAACTCTACGACATTGTGCAAACTGTATATTATTAAAAATGATGCCCATTTAATTAGTTAAGTTTGTCAATAAAGTGACAAGTTTTTAAAATAAAAGTTTATCCTTTTAAGGATAGAGTAGTTGCTATGATCACGAACTCGTGGACGGCGTGTCACGAGTTCGAGTCCTGGTGGCACTGAAGTCCGGACGTTTAGATAGGCTGATGCACGTTAAATCGTAGAAGCTCGAAATCCTCCAAGTGGCGTGGTAGTTTTGAGAGTGTGGTGTCATCTCAGGTGTCGTACTGGTTACTTGATCGAGGTTTGAAAGTACAAGGTTCGTTGACTGTAACCGTAGTGTTGAGTCGTAAAGTGGCTGTAATGTAGCCCTCCCCCATTCGAAATAAAACAAAAGCGGTTGAACTTCACGTGGAACCCGCTTTGAAAGAAACACACTATAATTTAACAAAACCCGTTGGATACTGCTCTAATCTGTAACTAACACACACCAAAAATACAGAGTGGCCATAATTAAATTACAAGTGTTCAAGAGGTGGTGGAGAGAAAACTGTATTTTACTTCTTATTCAGGTCATGATTGACGATTACTCAACGTGGTCTTGTTTTTATACTGTTCGATGGGCATTATGCAATGCCCATCGAACAGTATAAAAACATTGGGTAATGACCACCATTAAAATTTACATATATCCTATCGATAAACATTGAAACACTGTACAGTGCCATCTATTGGGTCGAAAAGGCGATTTTTTCTCATATTTGATTTGCGAATGTTCTGAAATGTGTAGATAACAAAATTTACTGGAATCTTTCCAATGGTTTTCTCATCGACATCCCTTGTAGTTAAATTACGGTAACCTTGCACGTTTACCGATTTCAGTAGTTCATTGAAAGTGCCACATCAGTGAGAAAAATGTGAAAAGATTCAATACTGCATTCTAGCATTGGTTTTAAAATTCAATATTTTTAAAATGAAGTGGTTTCCTTAACATTCTTTGATTTTCAAATTCTCGTTTTCGTTAGCTCCTATGATATCTACAAATGTACTTTTGTAGCTGATCTCAAGACTACTGATATTTACCGTAAAGATCATTGAGTTTTATAATAAACATATGTGGGCATTACAGCCAATTTATCAATAACATTATTTTGAATATTTAGGACCATAGTAGTCTCTGATTAAGTCATCGAAATATAATATACATTATTAGAAAACTTACACTAAAAATGTCATCAAATATATATATATATATATATATATACGTATATATATATATATATATATATGTTTTTATGTACGTCATATGTAATAATTCACTACTTGAATTTTCTCTCGAAAGATTTTATTTTATTCATAATAGTCTTGAGCCTGCCAAGATTACACTTAGTAGTTAATTTTTAGTTTACCCACCAGAGGGGAAATATATTTCTAACCACAACTTTATCTCCCAAGAAACTACCACGATCGCATTTTTTTAAAACAAGATTATACAATACTGCATCATCGGCATATTCTAACAAAACACAAAAGCTATTAGCGGGAATCATGTGATTAAAAAATTTTCTGGTTGTTAAAAAATGTTCAGGTTGTTTCGGAAAGTTATAAAAGCTGACATCTCCAATGTGCGCTTTTGTGGACTGTCGTACAAGTTCGTGTGTAGTTGCCTGGGTGTCATTTGTTTGGCTGTGTTTATTGGAGTAGCTTTATTTGTTTAAAATAAAATGTGGAACTAAAATGCGAAGAAATGTCTCATCCCTTCAACGATAGCAACAAATTTAAGGATTCTTCCAGGTAAATGCATTAAATAAATTCACACATACACACAAACATACACAAACACTCACACAGTCGGACCTGATTTAACAAGTTCATTGGAACCAAATATTTTATTCGTTTCTTCGGGTTTATTCGTTATATCGGGGTCCAAAAAATGCAAATTTTTTTTGCACTTACCTTTTAAAAATTCTATAGTAATTATTTGCACAAAAAATATCTAGAATTGGAAAATAAACACTTTTTATTTAGCAGCTAAAAATACTATTAGGGAGTTTTACTCATCAGTTAATTGGAAACATTAAAATATTACCTAATAGATGTTCGACAATCTTTTTAATTATTGACTCGAAAGAATTTTTTTTCTCTCGTCTTCATGCAGAAAAGAAAATAATGCTTCATTTGCTCCATGTTGCATGAGATATATTTTTACAGTTTTCAAAGAACGGAAATCATTAGAACCCTTAAACTCTGATAGGATTTTCATTATTAATCACTGCATTACGATCACTTTTCATCGGCTCCAACAAATCAACAGTTTCCTCAACTTTTATTGCACAGACAGTCTTCAAATGTAACATAATCCTTAAAATTTATTACAGGGGTGATTTATTTCAATAGGACTTCTTTTAACCATACCTACCGCATGGTTATAATTAAAGTTACACTATTTAGAAACCTGTAGAGCCCGTTCTGTGTATTGGATTTTGATTAAATTTGAAATATTTGCTATATGAACCTTGGGAAAAAGGTTTCTCCAATAAAAATTGTTCAACTTTTGACCACCAGGTGAAAATGTGGTCCCCAAAGAAACACAAAAAATAAATTAGAATCATTAAAATTTATTTATTTACAGAATATACACATTTTTTGCTTTATTGACATCATTAACGTCTTGAAAACGCATTACAAAGTTTTCAATAGTAGTGCGAATCAACTCACGATGGATATCATCCACATGGCGTAGAATGCTATTTTTCAAATCAGGTAAAGTCCCTGTGTGTGATTCCTCCTCTATATACACGGTCTGCTAGAAATCCCGAAAAGCAGAAATCACAGGGATTTAAGTCGAGTGAACGAGAAGGCCTTACATCCAGAAAAATGTCTGGATATTACATGATTATCACCGAATTTATCATTAAGCAATGGTATGACTTGGCGCTCAACGCTAGGAGTTGCTCCATCTTGCATGAAGATAGTGGATTGTGCAAATATTGTCGTTCCTGACGAGCAGGGATGACCTTCCGTTGAAGGAATTTACTGTACCTTTTCACATTTTCATGCATTGTCATCCACTTCTGAGGGATGGTCCGAATTTCAAGTCTCTAGCTCATCGGGAAGCTAGTTTAAAATCAATTACAAAATTCCACCCGGACAGACAAGAAAGCGAGTTAATAAAAACATGGTACAAAAGGGTTGTATTTCTCACATTGTTCTGTCAATAACCGTTTTGCTCTTAATTATTCCGCAAATGGTAAGTCACGTTTCCAAATCTTTTTACTGAAACAATTGATTGAGTGCAAAGTTAAATCTTTTACCCTTTAAAACTAAACAAAACCATTAATCTCTATGTCAGTGATCTAAGCTTTTTCGACTCACAGAATCCTTAAATCTAGGTTCCCCCACCCACAGTTAGAAGAATATATCTCAAAATAGATCAATACACAGGGTTATCAGGAATGAATGACCCGATTACAAAATTTAATGCAGTCGACTCTCATCAATTTAAACTTTCGATAATACGAACCTTCCGCTAATTCGAAGTATATGCTCAGTCTCTTAAAAAACTCTTGATATTTAGAACTAAAATAATACGTTTTTGTACACTCAATATTTTGATGTAAAATCTGTGGCTTGCCAGAATTTTCGCACGCGATGATTCCAAGTGATCTTATGAACCTGTCGACAATTCAAACATTCACTATCCTGTAGCAAACAAGTTGGAGCTTTCATGCTTTGTGTTGTATTGAATCTGCTTGTCACCCATGTAAGGAAGCCCCTTTGATGACCATCCCAGATGATTCCGATAATTCTGACGTAAACTTAAAGTGTGATACTAAACAAATTACACAACTTTTCCCTTCAAAATGTTGTTAATGCAGACGTTTTTCAAGCTTCATTTATTCTAGAAAAATATTTTGATTAAGTTAGATTGAATGCCACAAAACAAACAAAACAAAACAAAAAGATAACTGATTTTTTTTGTCAAAAAAAAATTTTATGCACAGTATGTATTATTTTAATACAGGACTTTTAAAACGTATGTACAATGTTTATACTGTAAAATATATATACTTTTAAAAAATACTTTAACTTAATTTTATACATAAGTACAATAGTTGCTTTCTTACATAGTTTCAGATTTAAATGTGTTAGAAAAATTTTCTCTTCCTGAATATTTTGGGAGTCTTTCCTACCCTCTTGTTAATTCGAACCCTTGAAAATACGAAGTTTTTTATTGGTCCCTTCATCTTCGAATTATCAAAAGTTGATTGTGATTCCCAGTTGATTAGACTGAAAATGATAATTAACATTTCATTGTAAAGATAAAATATGAAACCTTTTTCGTATGTAACGTTTCTTGACGTAAAATAATTGATTGAAAATATGATCGTTTTTCATAGCTTCATCCATGTAAAGGCAGTAACTTAGACGTTGAAACTCGTCACTATGGTTCAATGCTTACACGGTTTTCAATTTGTACGGCTTGAAATGCACTTTTTCCACAATCGAGTCCATATAGTAGACTGAGATAACATAAGTTCACGATTAGGACGAAAATTCGATTTTTTGGACTGCGTGTAAGTCCCTCTTGCCCTCTTTCAGCATTTCTGGCAAACAACCTGGTCGTCCTTGACTTTTATTATCCATTTTCCTGGAAACGCTTATACCATCTTTTTATACTCTATGATGTTGGTGCATTTCTATGGTACTTTCTCCGAAATTCACGCTGAACCGTGATTACTGACAGACTTTTTGCAAACGAGAGCACACAAAACGCCTTCTCCCGCCTGCGAAAGCATTTCCACTTCTGTTTACAATTTCAAAAACATTTCGATTACATTATTGCTGCCAATTATTGGACAAAAACAATGTTATATATTTTGTTAAATATTTTGCTTTTTCTTTATAATGTCATACTAAAGATCATTTTCTGTCTATTCATCTATGAGTTATTAAATTTTGTATTCGGGTCATTCATTCCTATTATAGGAATTATAAAGAGACAAGTAAAAAAAGTACTACATTTTTTATTAAAATTTTCATCATAGTATTAATCTAATTTATAAACTAAAAGCACTAATTTGTGACTCAGTGTCTTCTACACTCGCATTATATTTAGTTCATGAGATATATGTGCTTGCATTTTTTTCCCGCGAACTATCAGACTAGGTGCATTCAAGCTACCTGCAGTCACATTTCATAATCTGCATTTAATTTGTTTTTATCACACTTTTATAAGCTTCACTTGTATGTAACGGAATCTTTGAAATCAAATTTTACGTTCTTTAAAAGGTCGGAGTAAATCGAAATTTTGCTCACTTATCCAAGACGGATGACAGTAAAATAATTTAAAAATTTTATTCTATTGTCCAGATAAGGATCATCAGAATTAACGATTTCCCATTTTCTTATCCCATCCCGCATCAGGCGACTCATTTCAGATCCCATTTCCAGATTTGGTGACTAATTTCAGATTTGGAGTCTGAAAGCTTAAGTTACAACTTAGTTCGATTATTTGTAAAAGGGTGTTTTTAATTTTTTTAAACTTTAATTTTGAAGTGAAAACTTCTTTAGCGGCGTTGGGAACTTTTTGGTAGGGGAAAAGCTTATGGGTTCGCCTAACCGACATGTTCTTGACTGGCGCACGCGCAGTGTGCTGTTCGTCTTAAGACACTTTTTGAATGGGTGAAATCTCGTGCGTTCGCGTCACCCCGACATGATTATAGTAGTTTATCTGTAGCTATACAGCTGACGTATAGTGCTGTGTATATTTTATAAGTGAAATTGAATGGATTTAGGGAAAGCTCAATGTGTATATACTGGGCATTGTTGAAATAGTGTTTTTTTTGTTTGAATATTATTTGAATCCTTTAATTCAAGAATCATTGTGCAGTTCGATACTGAGTTCTAAATAAATATACTAATATTTTTTAATATAAAAAATAAATAATAGGAAATTATTTTAAATACTCGTATTATTTTGGCGTTTGAAAATTAATATGTTTTTTAAAATTATTTCAAGTCTTATTTATTCTTGCGTTTGAAAATTTTGTATTATTTATTTCTAATATTTAACCTCTGCAATGCATCACGCGATTCGGATTAATACTTCACAGTGGCTTAAGCGTTTTCTTACTACTGAGGTAAAACAGACTTCTAGTTTTTCAATAATTTTATCGTGGATTTTGAAATTAAAAATTTTACAAAACAATACATATTAATGGCTGCCGTTTATATTTCGCCTGGAAAATCTATGAGACATATACAACAATTTTTATTCGAAAATTTGATGATTTATACAAAAGAAGGTTCTGAAATACTCGATAAAAGATTTGGCAAAAAATATGATAATGTACCGATGATTTTAAGTGGAGTCTTCAATATTAACTTTGCAGATGATAAAAACCTACCACTAATTGAATCTCTAAAGAAAGCACTTAATTTAAATATGTGCAATGATCATTATCTCTGTACTCTAAAATAAAAATCGACGATCGAAGCGGTTTTTACGCATTATTTAGGTAAATTTGTGAATTAAACACTTTCCTATCTTACTTTAGTTACCATAAGCCTGTTGTATCTTGTAGTACAGAATGAAATTATTGAAAGTACAAAAAGTCTTAAGTATTGTTGAAATTAATGATGCAAACAATTAAAATAACGTTAAAAATAAAGTAAATTAAAATTTAAGTAAATACAAATACTATCCATAAATAATATGATTGTATATTAATTGTTGTTTCAATTGAATTGTATTTATATTTTGTCATAATCTTGTACAGCCTGTAATATATTTGAAAAAAAAAAAAACATATAAACTTGCATATAATTGTTGCTCGGAGTATCAATAGATGTGAAAACCAGATTGATGTTGATGATTTTATTTCAAACATTATGAAATTTCAAATTTTAATACTAAAAGTTCTAGGTTTTCACTTCTATCGGAAGTCTTATAACTGTCAATCTTTTTTTTTTAAATTTTACTTTGTTTTTACAGCCACTCACATTGAGAAATACTTTTCACATTGTAATAATCTCGCCTGCTCGTCTGATGGTGTAGGAGGATTGGAAGGAGCACTAGCCATAGTTTAACAAATTAAGTCCTCGATTATTCACTATGCCGATAATAAACGTATTAAGCGAGATATGAGAAAACTGTTAAACTAACCACACTTACTCAAGGCGATCACTTTGACGTCTTATCTGGATTTAGTGGGTGGCCGAGTGGTCTAGGCATCGGATCATGGCTAGCATGTCATGGGTTCGATCCTAGCACCACTGAAGATTCGCCGTGTAGGGGCGCGATGCACCTTAAACCTGTCGAGAGCTCAAACGTCCTCCCGTTGAAGTGGTAGTTAGGAGAGGGGGGTGCCAGCCCAGGTGTCGTCCGCGTCATTTGACCATGGTTCAAAATTACGTGGACCGTCGCCAAAAGCCCTCGTGTAGCTAATCAGTACGACGTTAATATTCACTCACTGGATTTAGTGAAATTTCGTCACTTAAAGTAATTCAATATTTAAATTTTAAATATCCGCGATTCACATTCAATTTGATTAATCTCTGCTTCGATAGTAGTCTAGTCTATCTCTCTCTAACCTGAAAACCTAGACTATATATAGTAAAGATAATCATGTTTTCTTCTTCGGAGCGGAGTTTTATAATAAAATAATTTTTTTAAAGGCCAGAAATTCCCGAAAATTACAATTAGTAGAAGGAGCTCAAATATAGAACCATCACAACATAAATACATTGTTCTCAATTGCTCTATATGTTTATAGCTGTGACAGAAATAATGTGCACTTTTGGAGTAGTTTATTCTATAATTTGGAATTAAATGTCGAATCTTTTGATACGTCGATCAGTGGCACACGTCAATCTGAGGGAGGGTCCCCAAATCTAAACGCCCCTCCAAAGCGCTTGATTTTTCTTTCAATTTAATGAAATTGTATGCATATAGTGCATAGAATTTAATTAAGTATTTAATATTAATAATTAATTTTATTAATTAATGCTATTTATTTAATATGTTGGGCGGTGCGTTGAGGCATGATACGAGAATGGTGGCTTCCCGACCCTGGAGCACAGCCCCCTTTGAAAAATTTCTGTGTGCTCCATCGATTTCCATAATTTGTTCCATTATCGGTGTTTCCTCCACAAATGACAAACTTTTCCATTGGAAAACTAGCTAATTTTACAAAACTTATAGCACAGTCATCTTAGACAAAAAAAAAAAAAAAAGGTCAACTGTGCGGAATGAGATATAATAAGCTGAAAATTTGTATAGACCATTATATGGTCACTCTAAATTTTGTCTCAAAAGTCTCATAAAATCTCGTGTCCGCGTCTTAAGATATTTGAGGTCAAAGGTCAAGAAAATCGGTTTTTTGCAAATATCTCGTTTCCTATGGCTTTAATGATATTTACATTTATTATAAATTTTGTAGAGAATAAAGTTTTCTCTCTAACTTTAATTGAAACATATTTTTATACATCAAACCGTTTTGGAGATAGATGGCCCTGAACGCGGAGCGCTTAATTTTCTACAGCATAACGCAAGGTCAACTGTTAGTCACATGATATAATACGCCGTATAAAGTCTATAAACCTTAAAAATATATATAGTTACAAACATTTGGCATTTTTTATTATTTATTACATTACATTTATTAATAGTTTTCCTTAATCAAGTATATTTTTTCAATAACCCTCATCTGTTCGTAGAATATTTCATCGTTTCCTGGCTTTCTGGAACAGCTCACTAAATATAATAAGGCTTTTTCTACTTCTCAGGTTATGTTTCTTCCTTTTATTGTTCATCCTGCCAGTAAAGTTGACACAAATTATACTACTTTACATTGTGCTGCAAATATGCCAAGCTACGTGGCCAAAAAACGTGTTTAATTACTTTTGATCAAACTACTCTAAAGCTTGTGAAATAGTTGCTGCACAGATGCTAACTCAGAATTTTGTAAGATAGTTGTTAAATTAGGAGGATTTCATATGCTCATGTCCTTTCTTGGATCCATAGGATATATAATGGACGGAAGTGGACTAAAAGAAGCTCTAGGTAAAATATATGCTACAAATTCAGTCGATAAAATGTTGAATGGTCACGCTTTTTCAAGAAGTATCAGAGGTCATACATTATTACGACTTGTATTATCAATGATGATCTTCGAAGACATTAAGATTGAAGATTGTGTGTTAAATGAATTAACTGAATAAATCAATTGCCGAAATGTTTCCTATGAAAGTGCTGGTGTAGGTAACTCAAAATTATTTATTGATCCATTTCAGAATAAACTGATTGAATTAAAAGCTCGATGTCCTACAGCACAATTATGGGTGCAATATTTCGAAATGGTATCAATAGCACCCGACTTCATTCGCGCTGAAAGACTGGGCCTTTTCAAAAAACATCTTAATGTTGTACGAAGAATGCTGCTGTATTTTCATGCTAGTGGTCATTTTTTGTATGCGAAGTTTGCACATTTATATCTTCAAGATATGATCGATTTCTAAAATACAATGGATGGACAGACATTTAAGAACTTTTAAAATGGATTCTCCACCGTGAAACGAACAGAGAAATTTAATTCTGGTACATGGACAGATATGGTTATCGAACAGAGTCTAATGAAATCTATGAAGACAGAAGAGGGAATATCTCGCGATCGAAGTACTCAAGAAAGTGTTTTATGTAGATGTGCGTTTGCTATGTATGCTACAAATACAATTTGTGAGGAGATGGAGAAGTTTTATGCCATTTCTCTTTAAACTGTACTGAACAACACGTTAATGCTAAGGATTCAAGAGTAAAAAGAGATAATACTGATGTAAGTGAGCTAGTTGAATGTTTACACTTCATAATCTCTTTCTAAATACGCAACAATTGGTATCTTTAGCTTCTGTAATGGTTGGGAATGATCAAATTAATTGTCACAAAGCCCATGAAATCGGATTAGAATCATTGGTAAAGATAACTGGTTTAAAATTTCATGAAATACGGTTAAAACGATCCGATAAGGTTTTATCGCTTTCGATTGTCAACAAATCTGTCAAAATTAAAGGTTGTAGAGTTTGAATTGATCTATTGCTACTCATCCAAACAATAACTGAAAGCAAACAGTTTGAATGTAATATTCAAGAATATTTCCAATACGAACTAAGTCCATATCCATCTGCTTTATTTGATAATTATGATATGTGGAATACCACGAAAGCGACATTATATGACAATATGACTCCTGTCGATTTCGACTTCAAAGAAAAAATGTTACGTACATTATCGATGGTGGGTTTCTTGTGCATCGCGTCGTATGGAGTAAAGACGATACTTTTCCGATAATTTTAAATAAAAACGTAAAATATTTACAAAAACATTATGATTCTAAAATTGTAGTTGTATTTGATGGATACTCGGACTATTGCAAAAACATAAAAGCAATGAGACAGCTAAGAACTGCTGCTTTATCAAAATCGAATGAAATTTGTTTCGACGAAACAATGATTGTATCAATTCGCCAAGAAATTTTTTTGTCGAATCGATGTAATAAAAAATATTTTATTAACATGTTGATTGGAAAATTAGAATTTGTTGATATCACGACAAAACAGGTCAGAGATGATGCAGATGTTCTTATCGTAGAAACAGCTATTGAAGAATTCGAACATTACAGGACTGCCGTCATAGTAGGAGAAGATATCGATTTGCTCGTCATTTTGATTGGACGTATTCAAGCACATTAAAAAGTGTTCTTTAAAAAGTTGGCAAATGGAATGTTAAAAGTCAAAAATGCTCTTCCAAAAGTTTTGATAGATATCCTCATTGTAAAAAGCACACTTTATTTTTGCACTCATTTAGTGGCTATGACACAAAATCTACATTTTTTAAAAAACAGATAAAAAATTTCATTATAATTTTCGATAATGTTACGTATTTAGATCAACTAATTCAAGTATTCCAAGAAAAAAACTGTCTTGTACAAACATTACATGAAAATGGAGTACTAGTCTTGTTGGCGATATACAATGCTCCAAAATCTGAGAACAGTATTTAGTAATCTTCGTTACATTCAATTCATCAAGTCAACAAAGTTCAACAAACCCGTGGAGTTATCCAATCTTCCACCAACAAGTAAAGAGGCTGATCATCACATCAGCAGTGTATAATATCAAGTTTAAATTTGGTTACGGAATGATTTAGTACCCCAGGAATGTGGTTGGATTCTGCGGAATGAATTCTTAGAATCGATCACGACAATATTACCAAATGCTCCAGATGAATTACTCAATACAATATTTTGCAACTGCAAAAATGTTCGTGGTTCACGCTGTGAATGTAGAAAATCGGGGTTGCAATGTTCTTCAGCTTGTGGCCAGTATAATGGGCAAGCTTGCTTCTATGCTTCACGTTACGAGAGCGATCTCGGTGAAGATTGTACTTTTGATCCCAAAATCCTTCTAGATTTGGAGACAAATACCCTTCACAACGAAAATAATGAGAATGAATTGGAAATTTTCGAGTGACCGGAAGACAATGAAGAGGAAGAAAGAAAAATAACATTCATGTTCATCTTATTATTAAAATTTTTGTGAAACCTTTTCACACATCCTAATTTTGATTGTAATAATTATATAAAACGATATTTCTAAATAAAAATGTAATTAAGAATTACTTGCTTTATTTTTTTCAGTACTTTAAATATAATAAGTATATATAATAATAGAATATAATTAAAAAAATACCTTAAGCATTTTTGTCAACAACTTTTGAACTACGCAAACATGTAAGTGTTAAAAAAGAAATAAATATTTGCTGAATGAAAACTATTAATAAATGTAATGTAATAATAACTAAAAAATGCCACATGTTTGTAACTATATATATTTTTAAGGTTTATAGACTTTATAAGGCGTATTATATCATGCGACTAACAGTTGACCTTGCGTTATGCTGTAGAAAATTAAGCGCTCCGCGTTCAGAGCCATCTATCTCAAAAACGGTTTGATATATAAAAAAATGTTTCAATTAAAGTTATAGAGAAAACTTTATTCTCTACAATATTTATAATAAATGTAAATACCATTAAAGCCATAGGAAATGAGATATTTGCAAAAAACCTATTTTCTTGACCTTTGACCTTAAATATCTTAAGACGCGGACACAAGATTTTATGAGACTTTTGAGAGAACATTTAGAGCAGGGGTGGCCAACCTTTTCGGGAAGCGTGCCACAATTCTGATATAAAAAAATTACGCGTGCCATTTCCAACTTTTCCCCCCAATTTAAAGTATGCAAAAGTGAAAAATGTTACTTATAGGCCTTATTATGGGTTATTACACCAAAAAAAAATACTTTTAAATGCAAATTCTATATAGTGAAAAAGTAAAAAAAAAAAAAAAATTTTTAATGGTATAACAAATAAAACAAAAGAAGAAAATTACATTTTATTGTTGATATATTTTTACAGGATCAATCAGTTATCTGAGGTGCAAAATAAAAATAAGCAGCTTGAAACATTTAATTTTAAATGATTATTAAGCAGTCAGTACTTTCTTAATGTGGCTTTTGAATTTGTAGTTTTTTTTACTAAATCATCTATATTTAGATCAGTTCGTGAAGTTACTAACAAAATTAGGTGTTTTAGGTGCATATCAGTTAAATTTGAGCGATATTTTAATTTAGTTATGTTCGTAACAGAAAACATTTATTCACAAACATATGGTGATCCAAACCTAAAACAATATCTGACCGCTAAATCATGTAAATTTGGAAAGCTACACTGGTGGCACAAATTTCCAAAATTCGATGTAATTCGGATCATTAGCGAATAAATATTTCCTTATATTTGCTTTTCAGAATAATATGGTGCTGTAGGTCAATAATTTCAATTTGTACCAGAGGTGAGTAGCAATTAATGTCTTGAAGAGAAATCGAAAAAGGATTAGTGAAAAGTTACGTATTTTTTTATCATCTTTAAAATCCTAAAACCTGTCACTGAAAGAATCCAGCAAAATGGATGTTAAATTTTTAAATCTATCATAGTTCAGAACATTGCTAACCTTGGCAGATAATTTCTGCATGAATAGGAAATGAGTTAAATTTTCCTCTCCAAAATCCAGACAATAAAGCAAAAGTTTGTTCACAAAAAATATATATGATCAACTAGGGTAGGTAAAATACAATTTTTCCCTGTAATCTTAAATTTAAATTGTTTAAATGTTCCATTACATCGGTAAGAAAAGCTAAATCCCACAACCAATTTTCACTCCTGAGGAGCGAGCATTCACTGGGCAGTTCATCGCGTTTTCATCCAAATATTCTAAAATAAATTCATTCCCTCAAACTCTAAAATCTGGCAATTGAACTTCCTTTGGAAAGCCAGGGCACACAACAATTAAGGAGTAACTCGCCATTTTCTTCCGAGAAAAGCGTATGAAATCGTCGATTCAGAACACGAGCTCGTATTTTGTTGATGCAACGCAACACGGGGTCAACAACGAAAGACAAGTTTAAGTCCTTGGCGTAAAGAGCTTCTTGATGAATAATACAATGATACTTGAAAACTTTTCTTCCCAAGTAATTTTCAAGCAATGCAACAAAACCTTTTATTCTGCCAACCGTGCAAGGCGCTTTATCTGTGCAAACACTGTATAATTGTGTCCATTCTACTTTGTTAACTTCGATTACATTTTTAAATTCCTTAAAAATGTCTTCACCTGTAGTTAAGACTAGTTGACGCAAATCAAGAAATTCTTCCACAATATCAAAATTATTGTTCGTGTAACGCTCAAAGATGCTTAACTGCGCATTGTCTGTGATATCACAGCTTTCATCCAAAGTTAATGAAAAATATTTGCAATTTTGAAGTTCAGACACAATTCGCGTTCCAACATCCTGGCCCATGTCATCTATACGACGTATGATGGTATTTCTAGACAAAGCTTATCAACCATATTTTTGACATTTAGATCACCAATATTTTAGTCCAACATTAAAAGGCTACTTTTTATTATCTCTTTTCCGTCAGAATATGGTTTTTTCTTGAGGGCTAAAAGCAAAGAAAGTTCATAAGCCTTCACCATAGTTTTCATTTCGTCATTTCTCTTCTGGAACAAAGATTATTAGACGGCTAAATATTTCTTTTTTTTATTGATGAATTCCGTTCTCAAACTTGATCCAACAGGATATTTACTGTTGAAATGCAAACAACTGTCACTATACAGTTATTTGTATTGACGGTCCAAGTTAAATTTTTTTGAAACTGCTATACAAATTCCACATATCAAACAAACAGGCTTGGAAGCATTTGGATGTGCAAACAAGTATTGTTCTTCCCAGACAATTTTAAAATCACGTGCTGCAATATCCTCCTCATAATTTCTTTTCCATTTCGAAGGTTTATTCCGAAACATATTGGAAATAAAAAAAAATTTAAACAACTACGCTTAACGCTAAAATCTAAAAACAATTTTAGAAAGGGAAAAAAGCTTAACGTCTTGCTGAACAGAGTTTAAAAGCAACTGAGTCTTTCTTACAGCTAGAATTAATTTCCCGATGTTACGCTATAAATTTTCTAAGCCCCAAATCCAGCATTCTGATTAGTCAAGTTCACACTCCCTCTGCTTTATAAGGCGGCTACTTTGTGCAGATAGAATTACTTCTACCGTATAGACAACTGCTCTCCTAATAGTAGAACGTCGTTTATCCGAATCAATTGGAACCGGATACCGTTCGGATAAACGATTGTTCGGATAACCAAAAACCGAATGCGATTCATGCAGTTTATGAAACCGGACACTATACGAATATTGAAAATCATCACATGCGGGAAACGAGCTTGAAGAAAAAGTCGCAATTTTATCTTTATTGTAGAAAAAATAATCACTTATTTTACTCTGCCACTACACACCTTAGTTTTTTCGCTGCAAGGTCTCTGATTCTCTTGAACAGCAGTAGTTTAGAAGGAGAGCACTCTGATTGTTGTTCGTACCACTCCATAGCTGTCTCTAACACAGAAACTCGTCAGAATTTGCCACTTTCGTTGTTGTTGCACTCGTCTTCATCCGTTTCATCGTCGACAGGATCGGATTCTTCTTGCACGGAAGTCACAATCTCATCTTCATGCATTTGAAATCCACAGTCTTCTGCATCGCATGCCATCCAGGTTTCTACATCAACAAAACAGTACGTATACACCCCCTCACTTGGAAACAAACTGACCTAATATTCATAACTCCAATTCTCCAAATATCCCTCACCTTGGGTTTTTCCGTCACTTTTGGCCTCACGAAAAACAATTGTTGAGCATTGCACTTTTCGAAAACGTATCCGGACTTTTGTTCGGATAATAAACTTTCGGATAAACGACGTTCTACTGTATATTGCAGAATTACTTCTTGACATTACAGAAATCGTAAATAGCTTACATCTTTGGAAAAACCTTTTTATCTGACATCGCGCTGACAGCCAATAGTTATAAACTTCAGCACTGCAAGGGGAAGCTGAAATTTGAATGGAAATCTGAGATGTTAAAAATTACCCCCCCCCCTCCCCCCGAGAGAGGGTGACTTTTTGGCGAGAGTCTAAGAGAGCGAGAATTTATTTGCTTTTAGTTTCACGTTACTCAACATTTTTCTAAGAACGTTACAATGCTGTAGAATTGTAAGTTTTGGAGCATGATCTCATTTTTGGCGCTATACTTAAGAAAAGAAGAAATCTTGCTTAGCGCCTTTAAAATCTCACGCTGAAAATTTTTGTTTACATATTCTCCTTATGACAATTTTCTATTGTAATTCAATTAATTCAGTAATATTTTCAAATTTTTTGCAATTTTTCAATAAGTCTTCGCGTGCCACAGTTACGACTCCCGCGTGTTGGCCACCCCTGATTTAGAGTGACAAAATAAAAGTCTATACAAGTTTTCAGCTTATTATCTCTCACTCCGCAGCAAAACCCTAATATGACTGGACTATTAGTGCTAACGAGTATAAAATTAACAATTTAAGAAACTTATAAGAAACATGAATCTATTTTGCATTTACATTTATAATTTTCTTTTTGATATTTTATTGTGACTCGTGAAATCCCTGAGTGTGAAGACCACTGATCTACGTTTTAAATGTAATATCTGGACTGAATTCACGTAGAAAAATTTGAATGTTGATATGTTTCAATCTTCCAGATCCGTCACATTAGTTTTGCTTTAGCCAGCTGTGGCGTAGTTAGTTTGGTGCTGGCCTTGTACTCTCAAGTTTGCGGGTTTGATTCCAGCCCAAATCGATGAAGTTTCTCACGATGCAAAAAAAAAAAAAAAAAATCAACAGCATCCATGTCGTATGATTATGCGGCGTGTTAAGAATCCCAAGAGTACCTGTTTGGCTTGGGTGCTCTTGGAGAAATTGAATTCCAAGAACAATTTTGCATTATCACAGCCCAGGTGCCTCCCTCTGGGGAGGAAAGAAGGCGGCAAAATTACATTATGGCTATTGGTATCCACCTATATGGTGCTCATCTTCTAAGTGATTCCAGCTCCCAGGGAATGTGCTAGGTCTGAAATGAATATTACCAAACTACGATCCCAATGAAAGAAAAAAAAAGAAACTATTGTGCAACACTATGTTCCGATGATTGCTTCAAACAAAAAGAATAAGTCCAAATCTATAAAATAATGCTAAAATTAAAACGTTCTTCCTCTATATTTTGGAGGAATTATTATATTATTGCCGTGTGATATTGGAAAGATTTTATTATTGTAAAATTCTGAAAAACTGGAAAAACTAAAATGGTGAGAGGTTAAATCAATTTTTTTTTTTTTTTGTATATTTTTTGAATAAAACTGTATATTTTCTTTAAAAAATAATTTACAAATTTCTTAAAAAGTATAAAGTCGAAGACAAATTTCGAAATAACTCATTGCCTGAGTTACTGGCCTCATTGCCACTTGAGTTTTTATATTGTATATGTTTGTGGGAGTGCATAACGGGCTGCTAATCGATATTTTCTCTGAAAACAAATATTAAAGCTAGTTTAAGAACTCAAATCACAGAGGCTCCTTTCGACGATCCATTAAAGGCTTTGCGTTACGCAGCTTGATGCAAATATTCAATTACTTTCAAACAAGAAACAAATGCAAATATGTCACTAAAATCTTCCATCGGATTTTAAAATTATTTTAGGAAATATTGCTATGTGTCAGTTTTTTTTGTTAAATACTCTTATTTTTCTATCGTGTTTTTATGATATTAAATTAATGATTAATATTGTAGCAACTTTTTATTCTAATGTAAAATTTTTTTGTATTGTAACTTTTTAATTCAAATAATAAATTAATAATGATTTAATTTTTTATAATATTTCTATACAATGCACTAAATTGTTGAAACCAACAATAGTGCAAGTAAACAATAATTGCAATAATTTTATAAAAGTCGCCTTTATATGTACATCAATCTATGTAACTACCTTTATTACAATTTAATTTACTTGTAGCCCTTAACAGTGAAAAGTTCTCCACCTCTGTTCTAAAGTATTGAAATATTTTAGATAATATCCACAACTTTGCCGTGGTACTGCTACTTGCTGGAAGATCATGTATACTTGAACTTGCCAAACATAATTGACGTTTACATGTTTTCCACGAGATGACGCTGTACCACCATAGCATTGCCCTTCTCTATTCGCCGGTAGATGACACTACAAAAACATAAAAAAATGTATTCCTACATCATGCACATCCACATTTTCTGCATCAAAATAGTATGATGTAGTTGCTCCTAAGTACAAATAGAAATGTCATACAAATGTCAATGAAGATACTTTAAAATATATTTCCTGAAAAGCAGAAAACTTATAAATTTTAAATTTAACAGGACGAAAATATATGTTTTGGAAAATAGATTAAAAATTATTCAGCAATAATTACAACTCTTTTTATACTTTTCCATACATTTTACAGTAATTTCTAATGAATGAAACTCTGGTTTTCAAAAAGTAAACAGAAAACATTAAATAATCAAGAATTCTAATTGGTTACAAGACGGAGACAAAATAAAATAGTTTTAAAATAACAAATTGATTATCGAAATGTATGTTATATGCAGCATACATTAATTTTTAGAATGTTATTTTTGTATCAAAAATCATATAAACTATTAATTGTAGATACAAAACAAGCTGGAATTAATAAAATTTTATTTATAGAAATTGAATTAATAAGGAGTATTAAAAATAATAAAACTTATTTAACATTTATCTTAGGAAATCAACTGGAGAAAATGATAAGTATTTTTTTCTTTTTGATATTGTGATACCATATTTATATGCACACAGAATAAATACCAATTCTGTAGTAATACCAATTTTTCAAGGAAAAGAAATTCTGTTCATATTCAAGGAAGAATGAATAATTTTCAACATTTCTTTTTTCGCATACTTACTGAAACATTTGCACTCATTAAGTCTTAACTTTTTTTAATCAAACTGTAAGCTACAAAAGCTTTTCAAAAGTGTGACATTTCTTCCTATTATAAAAAACAAAATGGTATGTTTTAATTAATTTTTAAGTCATTGATTTTTTTTATTTTTCATGTACTAGAATAAGAAATAATATTAAATTCAATCTCATATTGAAATAAACTGTTAATTTTTATCATAAAAATATATCAAATAGAGTGCGTTATATATTTATGGAGTATATATTTTAAACAGTAAGAGAAATCTGGGGGAAACATTAGAAATGATGAAAATTATTTGAAGTTTTGAATTTCAAATGATGTTAGAAATATTAAATTATATATATATTTTGTGTGGTATGAATAAACAATTAAAAACGTTGTTTTTATGTGTTCATTTATCATTATAATTTATACCATTCTAAAAAGCAAAATTATGGTAAAATTTAGTACAATTTATTGCGAAATTAATGACATATACGTGGAAAAAAAACCTATATATGCTGCACTTACTCGAATCTAAGCCGAGTTTTCCCCCCAATGTTAGTGCTACTGAAAATAGGGTGCGGCTTAGAATCGAAGGGGAAAAATTCATTCGATGGAGCAATTAGTGATAATACAGGTTTATGTATGTATTTAAAAGTTCATAAATTTGGTAAAATAACCAATTATTCACTTCTAATTAGTTCTCATTCGAAATTTATTTTAATTCCGTAAAATTGGATACCGATAAACTATTTTGCACTATTTTTCATTTTTCACAAAAACTTGCTAAAAATTTAGGTTGCGGTTTAGAATCGACAACGGCTTAGATCCGAAAAAACACGGTATATTTCTGTTAATTATGGGTTTTTAAACGAATTTCTGCAGAAAATTTATTATAATTTATTTCCAATATTTTTCAGGGAAATGGTTGTCATTTTAATTTTAAGAGATTTTTTTATTGTTTTTTTAGTTTTGAGTAAAAAATTTTCACTAATTTTTTTTCTGGTTTCAGTAGATTTTCGGAAGTGTAGCGTCTTCTCATAAAGGTTATTTGTACCAAAAGGTTCTTGTTTTCAGCTATAGATGACTGTAGTAGATGTACATAGTATAAAATTATTAAGTTGGTTCAATACAATTTAAAAAATAGAATTCAATAAAATTTTACCTCAAAATGAAAATTATGTGATGCAGATTGTCAAATAAGTCTTTTTGATTTCTCAGAATAAATACTTACAGTCCAAGAAGGGGAAAAAATCAATTGCAGTGACAATGTCGGAAAGATTTATTTGAATGAATTTAATAAAATGATTGGGGAAAATATTATTACAGCATGTATATGCATTTTCTTAATGAATTCAGTTTGTATTCAAAAGGGAGAAAAAAAATGTATTTCCTGTATTTTGAGAAATTGTTTCATTGAAATACACATAACAATTTAACAAATGAAAATTTAATCCGGACCTACGGTGGTATCTCTTCGCTACCCTCGCAGTGAAGTTATGTTTTTTCTCCTTCATTCGGGAGGGGCTCCGCCCCATCCCCCACCCCCTGCGGTCTAGGCCGTGGGATCTTTGTTTTTGTTTTTTCACTTTAGGATCAGAGAAGAAGCTAAATCCTTTAGGCAGAGCCGTGTTTAGGCAATGACGAACGTGTTTCGATACCTGACTTCGATTGCTGCGTACAATTTAAACAACCGGGCCAACGAACAGCTGGTGTGCGATCTATCGTAAACAAAACAACTCACATGTTGTGGCTCGACATATGGATATTACTTATCGTCAAACAAGTGGACTGGGTATTGTTAGTCAAGTTATTGGGGACATATGTGTGGCAAAATGCTTATTTAAAAATGGACAAACAGTGATTTCGATGTTCGTATACCTTTCTCAGAATCAAAAGAGTCAAAAAATTAAATATTTCCTGCATTTTTTATTTTTACCATATACCAAAGGTTGTTCTGCTCTTTAAAAAAAAAAAAAAAACTATCACTCGCTTCCCATGATTTTGAGCGGTGATTTTAAAGTTAACTTCAGTTTGCTAGAAGCCGAGCCACTCATAGTTTTTTTGAATGAGGAACTCAAGCTCGAAATGAACACAAATCGAAATGTTTCGACAACTAACAGTGGTACTGTTATTGATGCTATTTTTCAACGGTTTTTAAATACTTTGAAAACACAAGTATATGTGTCATATTTTAGTTATAAATTATCATTACCGTTCTTCCCCAAATTGAACAAGAATAATTATTTTTGATAACAAAATTTGCATTACTTCTTGTGTTAATTAAATAAAATTTTGATTAAAGATATAATTATTCCATAGAAAGTTATTTCCAATCAAACACGATTCATTTTTTTCTGGATTTAAGTTGCAATTGCGAATTTACCTGGATAACATGTCAGATGTTACACATCGTATGCGACTACTGTAAGGCTCGTTTTTTTTTTTTTTTTAATCCATTCAGTCAACTGCATATTATTCACTTGAGTAATTAAAGAAAACAAAATTTATTGCTTAACTAATGGTAATTTGAATAATATTTGATCTGCAAAGCTAGTCCTGACACTAATATGTACAAGTGATGAGGATTTTACAGTATTTTTGTTAAGTTATATAAAAAAAATCTTTTTTTACCAATTTCAAAGTAACGTTAGGAACTTTCCTGTATCAGATGGAAAATAAGCAACTGGACATTTGAAAAAATAGCCTGGCTGCGGTAAAGTCAACTCGTCTCCAGTGAATTTAATGGACTAAATTCATGACGGTCACATGATAATATATAAACACGTGTTCTACATTGAATTCAAAACGGACAATAAACTAGCTCGTACTTTTTATTCTATTTGTAAAACTTAGGTCAAATTTCAAACTGCATAGTTGGGTAAAGGTGCTCTAGAGTTATAAAAAGAAATTTCTGCAAAAAGACTTTAAAATTAAAGAAAAAAGTCTTGTTTTATACATGTACTTTTAAATAAAATGACAAATATTAATTTTAAAAAAAAAAAAGTTTCTGTAAAAAGCGTAATTTGGCAACAACGTAGTGTATGAACTGATTTGCTGAAAATAGATAATTGCATTTATCGTGACTATGATGTCACCTGTGTTTTTGAACTTGATTGGCTAAAAACACGTGGTTTAAAATTATCAAGAGATTATGACGTCACATGAATTTAGTCCATTGTTTTTATCTTATGATACTCACTTAACTTCTTTTAATCCATAACGCGCATCTTTATCAGAGCGCTTTCCGAGAGAACAACGCATATAATTTCAGAAAAAAATGTATATACCGTATTTTAAATTTATATATAAAAAGTTTCAGAAGAGAAAAAGTGGTGTAAAAGGCTTTTAAATGCATATTATAAGTTAGTGAATTTCAAGCTTTCAATTGACTTAATTGTGGATGACTGTTTATTAACTAACTTTTGATATCAGGGCCGCCGCGTGGGGGTGGCAAAATTGTTCACCGCACAAGGGCGCCTGGGCCCGGGGGCGCCAAAATTTATAGTAAATATAGTTTTTTTTAATTTAATGTTACTTAAATAAAAGTTGTTAATTAAACACTTACGATTTTGCATGTTTTATATTTTCTAAGCAATAAAATGAAATTTTAATTTTATTTTACTTTTGTTTTTGTTTGTGTAAAACAAAATTTGTGTGATTGTCGATACGAACAATAAAAACACGTACCGTGTGGAGCTCGCGCTATCACATGGAACGTGTTAATAAAACGTGTTCTCAAAAAATATTACTAATAATTACTCTTTTTCATTAAAAGTTTATAATTATTATGTACCCGAGATGTTTTCAATATTTCCATTGCTTATAACAAATGCTTTTTAGTAATTTGTATTAATATATTGGTTTAATTTACAAAAATATTTTAAATCATCAGAAAGAAGAAAAAATTTCACACTAAATTCTCAAAAATAAATTTTCCGCAAAAAAAAAGTTGTTTTTAAATTTTCAGTTAGCTTCTTTATCAGAATCTTTATTTTGTAGCAAATGACATAAATGGGCTTCCGACTTTCAAATAGTATATCGAAAGATATTTTTTATACGGAATGAAAATTAAATTTTTATTTAGTGCAATAAATATTTTTTTTAGAAACTTGTTCTCAAAAAGAAAAAAGTATGAGGAGCACAAAATAGAAAAAGGAAATTGCAACGAGCGGAAGCTAATCAGAAACTGGAGGGATTTCTAAATAAATATCTCAGAAACACAATAGGATGAGACGGACAAGCAATTGAACCAAGACCATTAACATCAACATCTGGTTTGAAATTTCATAATGAAAATTTATCTCAAAAAGTGTAAATTCATCTGAGTATGAAAAGGCCGCGATTGTACCAATAGAAAACTTACATGTTGATAAGAAAATGCGCCTGGTAATAACGTAATATCACAAAACGAAGATTTTGGCTTTGAATTAAACGATCCAGCTACTTGACCTGATAAAATGTCTATAAATATTAGAGATTATTTAATTGAAAATGGCCTTTCCAGTTTGATAACCAAACATTTTCTGAGAGGTAATTCTGGCAGAAAGTTTTCAAATTCGTTCTATTATAAATTATTACACAATAGAGAAAAAATATTTAGAAATTGTTTAATACATTCAAATCCCCGAAACGCAGTTTTTAGTTTCCCATGTAAACTATTCATTGAGAAGTATTCACAGCTTATTCAAGATTGAAGTAATGATTGGGCACATTTAACCCACATTTTGAAAACACATGAAAGCAGGGCATCTCAACTTAAACATAGCTCAAAATGCAGTGAATTTAAAATGCCTTTGTGTAATTTATATTCCTTTGATGCATCTTAACAAAGACTTTATGATGCAGAAAAGGTTTACTGGCAATCGGTTATTGAATGGCTTATTTATTTAATTCAATATTTATCCCGGCAATGCTTTGCATTTAGAAGTAATTCGAAAGAGTTGTATCATAGTGATAATGCAAATTTTTTGAAATTGGTTGAAACCATAGCAAAATCTGATCTAATAATCGCTGAACATCTCCACAAAATTCAAACATCTCAGAAGAGGAGTATTGCTCATTATTTATGGGAGCAAATTCAGAATGAAATTATAAGAATTATTTCAGAAGGTATTAAAAAGCATTTATTACAAATGATTAAATCGTCAGAATATTACTCACTAATTCTGGATACTACACCTGATGCCAGTCATACCGAACAGTTGACTGTTGAAATTCGATTTATTTATAAGAACGAGGAAACCAATAAAGAACCCAAATTGAAGAACATTTCTTAGGATTTCAATATGTAGACGACACTACTAGTCAGTGTCTGTTTGAATTCACAAAGGGACATTTAAAATCGTTAGAACTCAATTTATCAGATTTACGAGGCTAATCTTGTGACAATGATGCTAATATGAGAGGAAGGCACAAAGGATTGCAACAAAAAATTATTGAAAATAATTTGAGGGCACTCTATATCCCCTGCTCTGCCCATTCTCTAAATTTAATTGTAAATTACGCAGCTAAAATTTCCTTGGAAACAGTTAACTTCTTCGGAGTAGTGCAGGAGCCTTACAACTACATATCTTCATCCGTAAAACGTTGGTTTATTTTGCAACAGTATGTTGCAAATCTAACTTTAAAGCCACTCTCCAACACAGATGGAAAAGTAGAATTCAATCTTTAATACCATTGAAAAACGATTTGAAGGGAATTTTGAGAGCGTTAATAAATATTCAAGAATATCAAACAAGAGATATGAAATAAAGAATTCAAGCAAAAAATTTGGTTCAGAAGGTTTCCTCGTTTAAATTCCTTTGCTTCATTAACATTTGGCACGATATTTCCAATTTAGTTAATTTAGTAAATGAAATAATGCAAAATCCTAAATGTGATTTACAAATCGTGGCTGACAATTTACAAAACCTTATATCAGCTAAATAATCGTAGATCAGATGAAGCGTATGAACACATGCAATTGCCAATGCAAGTATCGTTGCTGACGATTTGGGGATGGATACTGATTTTCCACACAGTCGAGAAACAGGTTTAAAAAGAAATTATTTCAAGATGAGCAAATAGACGAACCAATCAACAATCCAAGACTAAAATTTAAGACTGAATTTTGCGATATAATATGAGACTCTTCTATTTTTTTCAATTACTGAAAGATTCAGTCAATTAAAAGAACATTACGATTACCTCGAGGTAGAACACTATATGCCTAATTTAAAAAACTGGAGTGACAATGAAATTTTAAAACGTAAAAAAATTAAAAACAAAAATTAACGGATACTAAAAATATTAATGAAAAGGTCATTGAGAGATTAAATTTGTTCGTAGAAATAAAATCTTTGCGATGTTTTACCAAAGAGGATATGACACCTATTGATGTTTTAAATTATATTTATAAAAACAATCTTACCGATACATTTCCAAATATTGCAATAGCTATACGGATTTCTTTAACCCTGCCAGTTTCGGTGGCTACTGGAGAACAAAGCTTTTCAAAACTTAAAATTATAAAAAAAAACTACAGGCGATCTACCATGGCGCAGAAGAGATTAACGGACTTGTCAATTATATTCATAGAGAGTGGAATTTTTGTTAAATTAAATATAAAGGAATTGATACGAGCGTTTGCAGCTGCTAAAGCTAGGAAAATCAATGTTTGAATTTTTTTTTCTTCTAATTTTTATATTTTACTTAAAAAATGTTTTAACATTCTATTGTTTTTACAATTTATGAAATAATAATAAAAAAATAATAAGACAAACATGTTTTAATATTATAATTTTAAAGCTTTTCAGTTTGAAAGTCAAATTTTGAATGCTATAAAAAAAGAATTTCACTTACAATTTACAGCAGTTTATAAGGGGCGCCAAATTTCAATTTGAACAAGGGCGCCTAATACCCACGCGGCGGCCCTGTTTGATATCGTAATTTAGTAGCATAATTTTTGTTACATGTAAGAAATGAGGTCACAATTACATTCAAGCTATCCAGTAATATTCAACTAAAAGGAAAACTATCTTATATACTCGGATATACTGACTAATCATGATATCTCCGGCACTGTTCAACCTATAGACTTGAAATTTGGTACCCATGTTCCTTTCATGGAGTAAAGATCAGCTAAGAACGGATTTTTTGCAAAATTAGAAATGAAAGGGGCGTTATAAATAATTGTTTCCATTTTGAAACTACTCAATGCACAATCTTGAAATTGGGTAAGTACATTCCTTTCATAGAGTAGAGATCCGTTACAAAATGAGTTTGGTGAAAATCGAACCCCAAGTGGCGTTGCGGTGGCTTAGGGGGCGTTTTAGATAATTATTCCCATTTTTAAATTATTAGACGCACAGTCTTTAAATTTGATAAATATTCATAGAACAGAGATCAGCGTTGCGGTGGATTAAGGGGAGTAATAGATAAATATTTCCGTTTTTAAGCTATCATATCTACCTGCTTGAAAAATGGTAGGCATGCTTCTTTCATGGAGTATATATCCGCTACAAAATGGGTCTTGGGAAAATTGACCCCCAAGGGGTGTTGCGGGGGATTAAGGAGAGATATAAATAATCATTCCGATTTTTAAACTATTAGACGCACACTCTTGAAATTTGGTATAAGCAGATTCCTCTCATAGGGTAGAGATACACTACAAAATGGGTTTCGTGCAAATCGAGCCCCATGTGGCGATTCGGGGCTTAAGGTTCATTATAGATAATTATTTCCATTTTTAAATTACTCGACGTACAATCGTGAAATTTGTAGCAGATTCTTTTAATAGAGTAGATATCTGCTACAAAAGGAGATTGGTAAAAATTGACCCCCAAGTGGCGTTGTGGGTGCTTAGGGGGCATTTTAGAAAATTATTTTAATTTTTTAACTATTGGACGCACAGTCTAAAAATTTGATAAGTAGATTCCTTTCATATGTTAGAGAACAGCTGCAAAATGGATTTTGTGAAAATAGCCCCCCCCCCCAATTGATGTTGCGCGGGAAAACGTTCTTAAAGTACTAGGCTTACCTGCTTGAAAATTGGTTTTGGCATGTTTTTTCATGGAGTAAAATCCGCTACAAGATGCGATTGGGGAAACTTAACCCCAGGGGTGTTGCGGGTGGTTAAGGGGCGTTATAAATTCCGATTTTTAAACTATTAGACGTACAATCTTGAAATTTGGTAAGCATATTCCTCTTATAGGGTAGACATCCGCTAGAAAATGGTTTCGTTGGAATGGACTCTCGAGTGGAGTTACGGGGCTCAAGGAGCGTTATAGATAGTTATTTCCATTTTTAAACTACTGGAAGTACAGTCTTGAAATAGATAAGCAGAATCCTTTCATGGAGTAAAGATGCGCCAGATAATGTGTTTTTTGAAAATCGACCCCAGGTTGCGTTGCCGAGGCTCAAGGAGCGTCATAAATAATTATTCCCATTTTTAAACTATGAAACGTACATTCTAGAAATTTGGTAAGCAGATTCCTTTCGTATTGTAGAGAACCGCTACAAAATGCGTTTCGCAAGAATCAAACTACAAGTTTCATTTCGGGGGATTAAGGGGCATAATAGATGAATATTTTCTTTTTTAAACTGTCATATCTACTCTGTTATATCTACTATCTTGCGGAGATCACAAAGAATTTAATTGCTGGTAGTACAGCGTTACCTTGTATAGAGTGGCGAAACTACGCTTAACTTTCTGTATTGCTTTGAGTCCAATCATGTAGTAAGAGGTGTCAAATTCGCGGCCCTGTCAATATTTAAGACGCAATAATATATAATAAAACCAAAAATATCAAAATTTATAGTAGCAGAGAAGAGATGTCAAGTGTGTCAGGACGTAAATATTAAATTTTTCTTGCTCTTTTATATGTTTATTAAAATGTATCATTTTAAATAAACCTACGTTTCTAAAAATTTGAATTTCTTTACAACCCACCTTAGTCAAATCTTGTTTATTCGGCCCAAGTCAGCCTTTGAGTTTGATACCCTTGATGTAAAGAGTAACAGAACCAGAGTGTGTCGTGATTAAAGTTCTGCTGCGTGTGATTGCTTGTTTAAAAGTTTCCAATACTTGCAAATGTTATGGTGTATGTTTTACACTTCCAAGTTGCATCCTATAAATACCAGGTAACAAAATTTAATTCTAATTCTTCTAATTTCTAATTGTTTTAAATTTTGAGTAACGGTTGACAAGTGCCATCAAAAAAGCTTCAGCCATTCTGCTCGTCTGATGACACATAACGAGATGTTGAGGCAGGCAGAATTGAGCGTTTTGTTATGTATTTTCTTCAGAATTATAACAATGTGTTTTTTTAGTAAAGTCTTCCGTTGCAGCAATCTGTTAATGGGTTCCAATATCCTATTACTTCTGAAACATGTTCCGTTTACCTCTTCTCAATATTTTAAAATGTATACTTCTACCATCTAAGAAGTGTGACAATTAAATAACGGGACTAGAATTAAAAATTAGCTTTATTGAATACAATGTACAAATACCTTTTAAACCACTTCAGCATACACCCCTTCCCTATCCATATAGAGTTTCATACGAGTTTTCTAACTTTCAAAGCAGTGCTTCGCCTCATTAGATATCACAATCTTCAGTCTGTCAGCAGATTTTGCCTTCACCTCTTCTACAAACTGAGAATGTGTTCCCATTAATGCAGTTTTCATTCTAAGAAATTGGAAGCACTAGAATGGTACCAGAACTGGTGAGTACAGTGGATGCTCGAAACCAATAATGCATTTAATCACCAAGAGAGCGAAATGTGCACTGGGGTTTGTTTTGGTGAAAACTCCAATGTTGTCGTTCTACGGATCTGACCTTTACTACCTTACTCTATTTAAACTTTCTCAGTACCCTTAATGTAGTGCTGCTCTTTTACCGTTTGGGCTTGAAATACCCATTCAATCATGATGATGTCATTAATATCGAACCAAAACAATGGGTATAACTGGTTCTTCATTTGACAAATCTACCAAAACATTCATCATTTTTAACAACCTCCTGATCTTCCGAAAATAATTTGTGCTATTCAAAATTTTGACTGCGTGTTACATAATTGTCTCCCAAAACACTCTTTTAACAATTTAAAACACATTCAGTAGGAGTTTTATATTTTTTTCTGAATTTTGCGAAAAATTTCAAACTTATGCGCAGCTAGATTTTTAAGTTTATAATGATAGCGGAACTTGGACACAACAACGTCTTATTAAACAGGGTTGGAAAACAAACTGAGCTAGATAGAGCAGTGTTTCTCAAACTGAAGGGCGCGGAATCTAGGGGGTTTCATAAACCTACGAGGGGAAGGGTGAGAGCATATTGGGTAATCGAAAACAAATATCATTTAAAAAAGTTATTAATTTACTCGAAGTAAACTAACAAAAGACATTCTCACATTATATGAAATAAATTACATATTTACACTGAAATAATACACTTATAAATATATCAGTATTGAGCAATGTCTTTTATATCTAACTTAACAAAACTATGCGCTAACAAGAAGTTTCATCTGTGCCATTGCCCCCACGGGTTTGTCATATATAAAATTAAATACCAACATTAACATTAATCTCGATAATTTGTAAGGTTTAGAATAAATCCCTAAAGGTGCCGATTGAAAATTACTCGATTCGTTCACCAACACCACCGTTTAACACGTAGGTGAGCGAACGTGGTGTATTGGGAAAAAGAGGGGGGATGGTAGAAAAGGAATAAGTAAATTTGTTGTAAACACTGTCAAAGTCCTTTTTTTACATTCCAACGCCTTTGGAATAATTTTATAAAGACCAATGCTCAGAACAGATAGCCCTTCGGATAGACGTACATATACGTCTGGGCAAATTAACGCACTGGTTGAGCGGGACGTTTATATATGCCGGTGGACCTTAAAAGGTTGAAGTCGTATTGGAGCTACAGCGTCAAAGTATATTATTATTGATTTCAATATATTGTTATTGTATGAATGGCGATGAAAATTATTATTGAATATTGGGTCGCAAACATTGAAATTTTGAGATGCGCTGAAATAGAGAAAGAATAATGGGTCACCAGCAACGGAAGGATTAATGTCAATTATATTCCACATTCCTACTTCTTCACACCAAGCCTGTTGGCTAGGGCATGAGCAGTGGGAGAACTTAATTGTCACACCTTGTATGACTCTCAGAATGTATTCCTGATTTCTGATATATTTCTGCAATAGGGCAGTTGGTGACGGGCTTCGCACTTTTGAGCCATGGTCAAATGATGAAGACAACACCGGAGCTGGCCCTCCACCTTTTCGAACTTCCACACCACGCAAGTGGGAGGACTCTGAACTCCTAAGTGAACCAACGACCCTTCTGCATAGCGCGTAGGCCATTCGAGATAATGAAGTTTCTAAACATGAAATGAAGCAGTGATTTACTTTGGGAAATCTACGACATTGTACAAACTATATATTATTATAAATGATGCCCATTTAATTAGTTAAGTTTGTCAATAAAATGACAAGTTTTTAAAATAAAAGTTTATCCTTTTAATGATAGAGTACTTGCTGTGTACACGAACTCGTGGATCTCGTGTCACGAGTTCGAGTCCTGGTGGCACTGAAGTCCCGACGTGTAGAGTGGCTAATGCACGTTAAATCGTAGAAGCTTGGATTCCTCCAAGTGGCGTGGTAGTTTTGAGAGGGTGGTGTAGTCTCAGTTGTCATCCTTGTCACTTGATCGAGGCTTAAAATTCCAAGGTTCATTAACATTAGCCCTAGTGTTGAGTCGTACTGTGGCTGTAATATGACCCTCCCTCTCATTCGAAATAAAACAAAAGCGGTTGAACTTCGCGGGGAACCCGCTTTGAAAGAAACACACTATTATTTAACAAAACCCGTTTGATGCTGCTTGAATCTGTAACTAACACACACCCAAAATACAGGGTGGCCATAATTAAACTGCAAGGGTTCAAGAGGTGCTGGCTGCTCTTTCCTTCTTATTCAGAATCATGATTGACCATTACTCAATGTGGTCATGTTTTTATACTGTTCGAGTGGCTTAAAATTTGCATATATGCCGTAGATAAACATTGAAACACGGCACAGCGCTATGTATCGGGTCAAAATGGTGATTTTTTTCGCATATTTGATTTGCGCATGTTCTGAAACGTGTAGATACCAAAATTCACTGGAATATTCCCAATCGTTTTCTCTCCGACACCCCTTACAGTTTAATTACGGCCACCTTGTACATTCACGTGAAAAATAACTACTGCTTTGTTTTCAGTAGTTCATGGAAAGTTGCACATCAGTGCGAAATATGTGAAAACATTCCGTGCAGCCTTCTAGCATTGGTTTTAAAATTCAATATTTTTAAAATGAAGTTGTTTCCTTAACATTCTTTGACTTTCAAATTCTCGTTTTCGTTAGCTCCTATAATATCTACAAATGTACTTTTGAAGTTGATCTCAAGACTACTGATATTTACCGTAAAAATCTTTGAATTTTATAATAATATTAAGGACCATAGTAGCCTCTGATTAAGTAAACGAAATATGATATACATTATTAGAGAACTTACACTAAAAATCTCATCATATATATATACATGTATGTATGTATATATATATATATATGTGTGTGTGTGTTTATGTACGTTATCTACACTATAAAAATTCGAAGGTAAACAAATGTATCTATCTAAGTGTGTATGTATGCATGTGCGTCTATCTTCTCACGAACCGTACGACGCAGAAAGTCGCGGAAGGTACCAAATGATCGGGAATTTTCCGGGGAAGCCGTATTGCCCATTTATATTCCGATATTGTAATTAGTTGAAAAGATATTAATTAAAAACCTTAAAACGCCTAATTGTTTTAATTCCTACCAGTTGTTTATTTGGCAAAGCTTCCGTTCCGTTTCGGCTGAGCGGTGATCCGACGTTTCCCACCATTTTAAAATTGCCATCCAATTTTCGGAGTTGAAACCAGACAAAAAATAAATACAGAATGGGAAATATCATTTATTTCGTCACGACACGGTATAATTTTTTATTTGTTGTAAATTTGTTGTTGTAATAATTGCACAAACCTTTTTTTCGTGTGTAAAGCAATATTATCCGTAACATATACGAAGTTTGAAAAAATTGCTTCAAAATTACGGATTTTAAAAAACATTTTGTGATTTTCGTAAACTGCTGTTTTTCTGAGATATAACTTAAACAGTAGTTTTTGTACATTTTTTATTTCAAAGTACGTTATTTTTGCAAATAGTTTGTGAAGTTTGAGAGCATTAACTTAAAAATTATGCCCTAAAAATGAAGGTAATGATTTTTAAAATAATTAAAAATACGCGATTTTACATTTAGCCAAATATTGGCGTCGGAAATTAGTTTTGCGCCAAAGACTTTTGACCTGTTTCACCGTCGACCGCATATTACTCAAGGGTTACACTAAAAAGTTCTGCCTTAAACAGGGGGAAATCAGTAACTTTAAAGAGTAAAAAAAAAAAAAAAAATTTAAAAAAATAAAAGTGAAAAAGTTATTTTTTCGTCAATTTTTCTTTATATAATTTTCAAAATTAAATAACTGTATATGTCAGATTAAGATGATAAAATGCATTCAATGCATTTGTGAGATTCATTTAAAATATTTATCAGTATCGAAATTTTTGTTCTCTTTCGTAAAACTTATAGTTTACTTTAAAATAATGCCTAATGTATATTTCTTTTTTTTTTTGACATATAATTCCATAATAAAAACGAAAAATTTACCCATTTCGAAATTTTTTTTTGGAAATAGTCAGTTTGAATAGGCATAAATTCCTTAGGGAAAAAAAGCAATTTCGTATTATATATTCTTTATTATAAATTGCTTTTCATTAAAATATCAAAAATCAATAAATTTTTTGCAATACATTTAAATGTAATCGTGAATCGAAATTTTTCAATCGTTATGTGTGAATATCCCCTCTTGAATAAAAAATTACTTTCAATTTTTACCTTCTATTTAACATTAATGCCTATTTTCAGTTTCTGCTACTTGTCTTTATAGCCCAGTTGGTAGCAAACCCGATATCGTATTGCGGAATGACGGAGTGATATCGTGTCGCTCCGAGTTCGAATCTAGGGATCTAGATTTTTTCATTTGTGCTTATTTTTCCCACGTAAATTAATTTTACTGATAAATACTTATTTTAACATGATCCTCTGTTATTTTAATGTACTTTTCATATATAAGTTTTTTTTTCTGCCTTCAAAAAGGTTTTTTTTCTGATTTTTAATCATTCAAAGTAATTTCTATCTTTTTCAACAATTCCTAATAAGAAGCTTTCATTTCTGTTTATTTTTCCCACATAAATTTTCAGTGCTGCCATTATTTAAGCAAACGGTATGTCACTATTAAATGAACATTTTTAATCAATTTTAATGTAAAAATATTAATAAGTTATAGTTTTATATTTTATAAATATCGATGAATTTAAAAAAAAAAAAGATTTTTAAAAAGTTCATTGATATTTAGAATCAGTGATTATAAAAATAAAATGCCGAAAACTATCTTTTTTTTAAAGAATTTTAAAAAAAACTTTTTTTACAAAACAAAGATATTTCGCATATTTTATGATTCTTTCTAAAATGAATCAACATCGTTACTTTTAAATAAAAATGATTTTTAAAACTTTTAGAATCAGTAATTTTAAAAAAAAGCCAAAAACTGTTTTGAACAAATTTTAATAAAACACTCAAAATACTTAAATCAATCATTTTATAATTTCTTCTTTTATAAAGGTAATTACATGTAATTACTAGTATGTAATAATTCGCAACTTGAATTTTCTCTCGAAAGATTTTATTTAATTCATAATGACGAGTCTCTCGTCTCCATACAAGAACTAGTAAATTTCTTTCATTTCTGCCAAAATCAACCTTCTCATTCCATCCCAGCCAATCAGGATGCTCAATCTCCCATGAAGGCCCCACAACTTCAAGAGCCCAACAAACCCAGTATGGGACGGAGGAACGCTTCGCGTTCCAGTTCCCAAAGACGTCCAGCTCCACCCACTAGTGAAAATAATAAGTATTTATTTTTCATTAATGTGATACCAATTTTTATATGCACACACCAATACTAATTTAGTAATAATAAGAACTTTCACATAAAACTGCTCGTATTCAATGAGTTATGAAAAGATTTCAATATTTTTTTTTAAAATACCAAATTCAAACGTTTGCTCTTATTTAGTTTTAACTATTTATAATGAAGTGGTATAGAGTTAACAAAAGTTTTTCAAAAAGTGTGACATTTCTTTGTATTGCAAAAAACAAAATGGTAGGTTTCAATAAAATTCAGTCATTGTGTGTGTGTGTCATTTTGTTTATTTCTTGTTCATTTTCTTGTTTAACAAATAATTTTAAAATAGTTATTCAATCTCATATTCAAATAAGCTATTAATTTTATCATAAAATTATATTAATTGGTGCATTTATATGCTATGGGGTATATATTTTAAAAGTAAGAAATTTGAGGGAAACATTAGAAATGATGAAAATTATTAGATGTTTTATATTTCAAATGATGTTAGAAATATTAAATTATATATATATATGTTGTGTAGTATGAATATATACATATAAAATTAAAAATGTTGTTTTTAAGTGTTAATTTATCATTATGATTTATACCATTCAAAAAAGCAAAATTATGGTAAGATTTAGTAAAATTTATTGAGAATTTATTGAAATATACATGGGGAAAAAATCGCAGTTATAGAGACTGCCGATAGAAGAGAAAACTTAGAACTTTAAGTATTAAAATTTGAAATTTCATAATGTTTGAATTAAAATTATCAACATCAATCTGGTTTTCACATGTATTGACACTCCGAACAACAATTATATGCATGTTTGTTTGGGTTTTTATTATTCAAATATATCACGGGTTGTGCAAGATCATGACAAAATATAAGTACAATTACATTGAAATAACAATTAATATATAATCATATATTTTTTATGGATAGCATTTGTATTTACTTTAATTTCAATGTACTAGACTTTAAACATTATTTCAATTGTTTGTATCATTGTCAACAACACTTAGACTTTTTGTACTTTCATTTTGTTCTAAAAAAGATACAATAGGCTTATGGTAACTAAAGTAAGCAAGGAATGTGTTTAATTCAAATTTATCCAAGTATTCCGTTAATATCGTTTTGACGGGCGTTTTATACTTTGAAGTAATGAGGATTAGATCATTGGACATATTTAAATAATTTCATTTACAAATTGAATTAGTGGTAGATTATTATCATCTGCAAAGTTAATATTGAAGTCTGCACCTAAAATCATCGGCACATTATCATATATATATATATTTCGCCAAATCTTTTTTCAAGTTCTCCAGAACCTTCTTTTGTATAAATCATCAAATTTTCGAATAATAATTGTTGTATTTGTCTCGTAGATGTTCCAGGCGAAATATAAACGGCAACGGTTAATATGAATTGCCCATTCTCGGAAAGGCAACCAGCAACGCATATTTTACCTATATCAGACATATTAATACCGATGCTTCTAGTGAATTTAGTACGTATGTCCATATATGAAGTAATGAAGTGTGACGTATCTTGAGTATTGGGATAAATAGCTACGCCTGCTGCTGGAACTTCGGTTCTTTTATAACTTACAACAAAGTTAAAATTCGGAATATCCAGTGGTTCTTCATTTTTCATAGGAATTTCTGAAAAAATCAGAACATTTGACTTTTTTACGAAAGCATCATTTTTTAGGTCAGCTGCATGCGCATGTAAACTGTGACAGTTGTATGATAATATCGATAAATCTTTCTTGTTGGAGATGAATTCAAGAAAAGTTTCGGTGACCGTTTGTAGTGTATTATTTTGTAACTTTTTCAATTCTAACATTAGATCCTCTCGATGACTTGTTGATCTTTTATGATGCTCATTTGCATTAATAACCATATTTTAAACTTTAACGCATTAATCTTGAATGCTTAGAAGACTTTATAAAATTTTTAATTTCAAAATACACTATAAAAATATGATTGAACAACTAGAGAAGTCTGTTTTACCACGGTAGTAAAAAAACGTCTAAGCCACTATGAAATACTAATACGGATTGCGGGATATATTGCAGAAGAAAAATATAAGAAAATAATTAATACAAAATTTTCAAACGCCAGAATAAATACAAAAATTTAAAATAATTTTAAATTTTATAAAATTTTTAAACGCCAAAAATAAATACGAGTATTTGAAATAATTTTCAGTTATTATTTTTATCTTTAAAATATTAGTTTATTTATTTAGTACTCACTATTATACTGCAAAAGGATTCTTCAATTAAACGATTCAAATAATAATCAAACAAAAACACTATTTCAACAATGCACAGTATATTCACACTGAACTTTTCACTAAATCCATTCAATTTCACTTATAAGATACACACAGCACTATACGTCAGCTGTATAGCTACAGATATACTGCTATAAGCATGTCGGTGACAGGAACGGACGAGATTCAACCGATCCAAAAATTGTCTAAGGCGAACAGCACACTGCGCGTGCGTCAGTCTCAGGGCATGTCGGTGACGCGAAGCCGTAAGATTTTCCCCTACCAAAAAGTGCCCTACGCCGCTAAAGAAGTTTTCACTTCAAAAACTAAACTACCGTATTTACTTGAAACTAAGCCGAATTCCCCCCCCCCCATGTTAGTGCTTCTGAAAATCGCGTGCATCTTGGAATGGAAGGGGGGGGGGGAATTCATTGGATGGGACAATTAGAGATGATACAGGTTTATGTAAATTTATTTTTATATTTTTTATTTATTTTAATTTCGTAAAGTTAGATACCGATCAACTATTTTGCTCTGTTTTTCATTTTTCTCAAAAACCTATTGAGAATTTGGAGAGCGGTTTAAAATCTATAACGGCTTAGATTCAAATAAATATGGTTAATTTCTGTTAATTATGGGTTTCTTAAGTGAATTTCTATACAGAAAATTTATAATAATTTACTGCCATTATGTTTCAGGAAATTATTTGTCATATTAATTATATGAGATTTTTTTTTTCGTTCATTAATTTTGAGTCAAAAAATCTCCACAATTTTTCCCCCTGCTTTCAGCAGATTTACATAAGCTCAGCTTCTCTCAGAAAGGTCTTTGTACCTAAAGGTTGTTGTTTTCGGCAATAGATGGCAGTAGTACTGTACTAATTCAAAATTAACATGTCGGTTCAAGACATTTTGAAAAAATAGAATTCATTAAAATTTTACATTAAAATGTAAATTATGAAATGATGATTGTCAAAGAAGGTTTTTCGATTTTGAAGAAAAAACAATTACAGTCTAAGAAGTCAAAAAAATCAAATGTAGTGAGATTGTTGGAAAAGATTATTTTGAATGAATTTTATAAAATGTTCTATATTTGAAAGCAAAAAAAGAAAAACGTCTGATTTCGATAAAACAAGTTAATTGTAGTTAATGGTTACTGCAACAATAGAGTTGTTCTCTCGAGATAAAATATTAGTACAGCATGTATATACATTTTCTTAGTGATTTCAGTTTATATTTAAAGGACAGAAACAAATGTGAACTATGTTTTTTGAGAAATTGTTTTATTAAAATACACATAAAAAATTAAACTAAAAGTAAAATTTACTATTTAACCCAACGTTAGATATTTTCCTGTATCAGATTTAAAACGACCTTTGATAAAATCGCTTGCCTAAGGTCTAGTCAAGCTAATTTTACATAATTGTAATTGTATTTATTTCATGATATTCACCAACCCTTCTTTAATTCGCAAAACATGCGCACAATTATGAGAGCGCTCCAACAAATTTGCAATGCCATCGAGCAAATAAATTCATATAAATATTTTACTATATGTTTAAAATCTTAGAACAGAAAAAGTGGTGTAGTAGACGAATTAATAGTATATTAAATGTTAGTGAATTTCAAGTTTTTCAATTGACTTCAGTGTTGATGAATGGCCTTTAAATATCATAATTGTTTAGTATAATTTATGATACATAGGAGAGAGGAGGTAACAATTACGTTTATGCTATCAAGCATTATTCCAGAAAAGGAAAAACTATTAATATTTTTGTGATGATGAGGTAGCGTTTGAATGTATTGTGTCATTATACACAGACAACATTTTTATAAAGTTTATAAATTTAATAACAGAGTACTGTTAACTTCTTGGAGTCTAGATCTCTGATTACTACAGAGCAAGTTTGTTAATGTACTAGCAGCGTCCTCCAAATTTATGTGGTGGCAATCAATATTATTATGATTTAACTCATGTTTCAAGCGACATCTTGCGGAGATTAAAAACGTTAAGTGTTGATAGTACAGCGTACTCTTGTGGTGAGTGGCGAAGTTACACTTAACTTTCTATTATGCTTTCTATTATAAAACTAGACTTTTTTTTTTATTTTAAAATCTTTTTGAAGAAATTTCTTTTTATAACTCTTGAGCATCTTTACCCAATTATGCAATTTGAAATTTTACCTAAGTCTTACAAATAGAATGAAAAGTACTAGCCAGTTTATTGTCCGTTTTGAATTCAATGTAGAACACGTGTTTATATTATGTGACCGTCATGAATTTAGTCCATTGCTTTCTAAAAAATTGCAATTCTTTCAAGTCTTTTGGTGCATGTTTTACACTCCCAGGTAGCATCCTATTAATACTAGGGGTATAACCGATACTCATAAATAACTCCGGCGGCTAGCTTAAATAATTTTAATTGGTGGTACATTCTAATTGAGCACGGTTACAATTACATAAAAACAGGAAAAATCGATACAAATAATTAGGGGTTTGCGCGGACGGACATTGGCACATCCTTCCTTCCCCGAGGTAGCAGGCTGACCGGTTAAGTGTTCACATGGCCTTGAGAGGGCGCTCTATTACCATTCGTTACACTCCCCCTCTGGTTCCTAGGTGTCGTCCTCGATGAGGAACCAGCAGAGTTGTCTTTCCTGGGTCTTCCCCTTTTTCTGAGAGGCATCACTGGAGTGGCTTCCTTGTCTATGCATGGACGAAGAGCAGATGAATGATAAGGTCCGAGAACCTCATGTGGGTTGTTTGGATTTGCCACTTCATAAGTCGTCGGAGAGCGTTGAGTCACAATAATATAAGGCCCATCTCTTTTAGGCATGAATTTAGCTGTTTTCTTTCGGGCAGCATTGCTAAGGGGGTGAAGGGTTACCCAGACCTTATCACCTGGTTGATACAAGGGACCAGAGGACGATGTCTTTAATCATAGAAGGCCTGTCGCTGATCTTGTTTCTCTTCAATTCTTTCACGGATTTCAGAAGAAATTCTTGCCAATCTTTTCAAATATCGGGTAATCTCTGGGACGAAATTTTCATTTTCTATGATGGCTCGAAAGTCATTGGACACATCATCTATAGTTCTCATTTCTCGTCCAAACTGCAGGTAAGCAGCAGTTTTATCGGTGGTATCACACTTGGCACTGTTCAGAGCGAAACGGATAGACGGCAACTTATCTTCCCATTCATCGTGTCGATTTTGAACTAAGATGGCAATTCTTGGTTTAAGGTCACGGTTTTTCCTTTCAACAGGATTTGCTTGAGGATGATAAACAGGAATAATGTCTTGATCAATGTTCAGTATGAAACAAAGTTGTTGCATGACGGCACCCACAAACTGAGAGCCATGGTCGCTAATTAATCTTCTGGGTAAGCCGCGTATCGTAATATAACTTCTTCCATTAGAGTTGTAGCACACTCTCTAGCAGTGGCTTGAGTAAGGGCAAAAAGTTCAACCCATCTTGTGCAACAGTCTTCAACAATAAATATCCATTTCTTTCCTGATGGACTCTCAGGCAAAGGTCCAAACACATCAATGGAAATTGTCTCGAAACGTTGAGAATACACAGGTGTACGTAAGAGTCCGGAAGGTTTTTGGTTGGAGGGTTTGTAGCGATTGCATTCTGCGCAATTCTTTACATAATCAGTGATGTAAGAACGCATACCTGTCCAATAATACCGTTTGGAGATTCTATCAAACATTCCAACGGCTCCATAATGACCTGCGTTTGGGGCATCATGGTGAATTTTTAAAATCTCTTGTCTTTCGTGAATTGGCACAACTAACTGGGTCTCTTCACTTTCAGAAGTGGGTGAGTAACGGAATAAAATTCCTTGATTCATGATGTATCCTCTTTCTGACCAGTTGGCAAAATTAACACCTTTTTTCATTGTTTTCAAAACATTCAATTATTTCCTCAGCTCATCATCCTTCAATTGTTCTTGGCGAACTTCTTTAGGTGAGCGTGTGGGAAAATCGACGAAAACAGCAAGAATGTCACAGTCTGCTTTCTCTTGTTCTGACGTGGGTCTAGACAATAAGTCCGCAATAAAGTTCGATCTTCCAGGAATATAGTCGATATTTAAATTATAAGATTGGATCTGTAGTGCCCATCTTGCAAGTCCGGTGGGAGATTTCAAAGATAATAACCATTTTAAAGGCTGGTGGTCAGAGGAAAGTCTAATAGGTTGTCCTTCAACGTAACCTCTAAATTTCTCAAGTGCCCACACAACTGCAAGAGCTTCTCTTTCTGTGGTAGAATAATTTCGCTCCGAGGACGAAAGTAGTCGGCTTGCGAATTCTATTGGGTGTTCCTCATCCTCATCTCCTTGGAGTAAAACTGCTCCGAGGGCAACGCTACTGGCATCTGACAAACGGCTTGGTACCGTCAGCTGGCTTAAGGACAGGAGGAGACGCTAGTTTTGATTTGAGCTGTCTCTGAAAGCTTCTTCTTGATCAGAGCCCCACTTCCACATCGCATTTTTCTTCGTTAAGTCTGTTAGCGGTTTTGCAATTTGAGAAAAGTTTGGAATGTATCGCCGATACCAGGAACAGGTTTGTACAAAGCTTTGCACTTGTTTAACAGAGGTTGGGGACGTCATACCTGCGATAGCAGCTGTCTTTTGAGGATCAACTGAGATGCCTTCCTTAGTAATGTAATGTCCTAAGTATTTCACCCTTTTACAACAGAAGTTGCACTTCTCTCTATTTGCATTTAATTTAAATAATGAAAGACGTTTAAAAACTTGCTCTAGATCAGAAAGATGTTTCTGGAAGGTTGGAGACAATATTATGATGTCATCTAGATATGACAATGCTAGCACGTTGTTTAATCCTGAACGGAACTTGTCTATCAACCTTTGGAAGGTTGCAGGTGCATTTCGTAATCCAAAGGGCATACGAGTGAACTTGTAAATACCAAAAGGGCACGTAAAAGCTGTTTTGTCTTCATCCTCTGCCACCACTTTTACTTGGTGGTATCCTGAACGCAAGTCAATAGTCGACATATAAGGTGTTGGCTTAGCTTCGTTAAGCAAGTCATCCATCCGAGGCAAAGGATAACTATCTGGGACGGTTTGAGCGTTCAGCTTTTGGTAGTCTATGCAGAGACGCATGCTGCCATTTGGTTTTGGAATCAAAACAACGGGAGAGGCGTACGGAGATTCACATTCTACTACGATGCCTTGTTGCAGCAGAGAATCTAGCTCTTTCTTCAACAGCTCCTTCCTGGCTGGATTCATCCGGTAGGGAGGCACTGAAATTGGTGGGTGGTTTTCAGTGTTGATGCTATGTTCGATAAATGGAGTAGCTTCTCCCCCAACTTCGAAGATAGAGTGATGATTTTTAAGCAAGCTATCTAGCTCCATACGCTGAGAACCAGGGAGTTCTTGTCCTTCATCTTCCCTTAACTGACAGTTATTTATCGCCACAGGAAGTACATTAACAGATGTACTCTGATAAGGCGTTACGAAATTGTACCATTTTCGGGAATCGTCACAAAAAGTCCAACAGTTCTTCCTGAAATTTAGAACTATTCCAGCATTTTCGAGAAAGTCAATTCCAAGTAGAGTGGAGTTGTTTTTGGCATCAGGCAAAATAATAAAGTGGGTTTTAAACTTTCTGCCTTCCAGAAAGACGGTTTGAAATGTACGTAGAACTTCTTTCTGAGTAACGATTCCATCAGCAAAGGATAGGGATATGACTGTCTTCTCAAAAGCAGCTCCTTGTTACATAAGGATACTGTAAAGAGTTTCTCCTGCAATCGAATGACTTGCACCACTGTCCGCAAATGCAGTTCCCGAAACTCCATTTATGCTGATCCTGAGTACAGCATTTCTGTTGGAAGGGGAGAGACTGTTAACTTGCAGAATTCCAAAGGGAGCTGGATCACCCTTTGAAGGATTGCAGTCAGGACATTTTGACTTGATGTAACAGGGCTTTCCACATCCATAGCAGGACAGAGGAGATCGGCTTTCAAATTGCGAATGCCCTCCAAATGGTTTTCTTGGTGCTTCCTTTGCCTTATCCTCCGTTCTTATACTGCTTTGGTTATTTGTTTTTCAGGGGAAAGAAGGTCTTCTTACGTCTGGTAAAACTTTATGGTTCAACGTCTTACCTCGAGCAATTTCATAATTGTCTAATTTTTGTACTAGCTCAGATGAGCTTTTAATATCTCCCCAGATATCCACGAAATGTTCTTTAACGTCCTTCGAAACTCTTCTCTTAAGCTGATCGGTAAGAACCAAATCCTTAAGGGAGTTAAAGTCTTTCACTTCTAGGCTATGTAGCCATTCTTCTAAGTAATTGTTTAGCTCGTACGCGAAGTCCTTCCTCAGAGCTTCGGGTTGTTTTTGATGAGTACTGATCTTAATTCGAAAAGATTCAGCACTCAACTTGAATCGTTGGAGCAGCACTTGCTTAATGTGCTGGTAATTTCCTAATTTCTCTTTAGGTTCCCGCAAGATAATATTGGAAATATCAATAGGTAACATAGGTAGAAGGTGTGTTATATAATCGACTTCCCCTATGTTCACTTGCTCACACTGTCTTTCAAATATTTTTAGATAGGTGGAAATGTCTGAAGTTTCCACAAATCTGGGTATGAGGTGCTGGATATTTATTTTCTCTGCGGCAGCACTAGTGTTAGTTGAAGAAGTAGCAGTCATGCTTAACTTCATGCGTTCTAGTTCTAAATTCAGTTCGTCTTGTTTTCGTTTGTATTCATTTTCCTCCTTCACCTCACGTTCTGCCTGAACCCTCGTGTTAATAATGGTTTCTAGAAGAGTTTTAGTAAACTGTTCATCGTAGTCTTTCGAAGTAATGATTAAATTTTTAAAATCTATTATTCTCATTATTTCTTTTACTTTGAGGCCCAATTCTGTAGCTAGTGTTTTTAAGTCCTCTTTGCGTGCTTTAGCAAGATACGCCATTGTTTTTAACTTTTGAGAAAGAAAAAAGGGGGTGGGGTCAATTATACATCCGACAGCCACAAATTAAATGCAGTTAATTTAGTTTTTTTTAAATAGTTAACCTTTATAATTGAGCATCAACTAATCACTAAAACAATAAGAATTGGATATTCGAACACAATACTATTAAAATATATATATTATAGATGTTTGACAGGATACAAAATAATCCAAACTTCGAAAACAAAATGAATATTCAGATAAACAGAAATTCTGATGCACTTAACCAAAACAACATATAAAGTATTCCTTTGAAGGAATAAAAATACTGTTTTGTAGATATTTGACTGAATGCAAAAATTTAGCTTTGAAAGCAAAAATAATTCACATATAAAAGAAATTCTGATGAAATTCAAAGTCAAAACAAAACCTATGCATGAATCTTTTGAATAAAAAATAAAAATACTTTTCTGCTATACTTTTTGTTAGCAAAAAAAAAAAAAAATAATAATAATAGTAATAAATAAATAAATAATTTCTTTCATTTAATTTCGCATATATTTTATATATGATCAAAATTCTTCAATATAGTTAGAAATGAAACACAATTCCCTAACACTAAAATTCAATAAAAAAAAACAGATGTAATTTTAATACTAAATAGGAAATTTCAATCTCCGTGACGCTCTGACATCATAAGTAAAAAAAAAAGAGTCAACAGAAAAAAGTGAAAAATATCCAGAATAAACAAATTTTACAAAGCAAACAGCGAGTGCTGTATTCTGAGTTCCAAGAAAAAGGAACAAGAGGGAAAAAAAAAGAACGTCTGATTTTCACCAGGCAAGGGGTGAGAGACAGAAAAGGGGGGGGACCCTTAGTAACAAAACGTCGTTCGTTCAACAAGCAGTGAAAATTCAAGGTCAGAAGTGGGGGTAAAGAAGTTCCCCATACAAGTACACTAATAGTCATAAATCACAGGAAATGAACAAAAGTAAAAGAATTTACTTACTAGGGAAAAGAATTACTCAAATGAAATATGACTAATAAATCATGCTTATTATATATTTATACCATAAAATATAAAAACACAAGTAAAATTTAATAAAAGATCAAAATGAATCTCAGAAACAAAACAAAAGAAAAGAAACTTAGCTGATGCTCCATGAAGACGAATGCAATCCAAAGTTTCTAATTTCCCGGTAGGAAATATAAATTTTCTAGTAATCCGAAAATTTCTTAGTAGCCGGTAGCTACAATTTCAGAAATTACTTTTTTAAACTTCTTCATGAACTAGCAGTTCAGAATATTGAAGATAACTTTGTTAGACTAGTAGTCATATTAAAATTAAACAATTATTCGGGCCGTAAGTTGGGTGCCATTTTTATAACCGATACTCAAAAATAACTCCGGCGGCTAGCTCAAATAATTTTAATTGGTGGTACATTCTAATTGAGCACGGTTACAATTACATAAAAACAGGAAAAATCTATACAAATAATTAGGGGTTTGCGCGGACGGACATTGGCACATCCTTCCTTCCCCGAGGTAGCAGGCTGACCGGTTAAGTGTTCACATGGCCAGGAGAGGGCGCTCTATTACCATTCGTTACAGGGGTAAAAAAAGAATTCTAATTTCTCTAACTTCAATTTGTTTTAAATTTTGAGTAACACATTGACAATTGCGATAAAAAAAGCTTCCACCATTCTTCTCGTCTGATAACACATAACGAGATGGTGAGGTAGGCAGAATTGAATGTTTTGGAATATATTTCCTGTAGAATTATGACAATTTGTTTCTTTTTAGTAACATATTCCGTTGTAGTTGCAATATGTTAATGGAACCAATATCCTATTACTTTTGAAACATTTTCCACTAACCTATTATAACTTTTTTTTAAATGTATGTTTCTACCAAATTAAAGGTGTGACAATTAAATAACCGGATTAGACTTAAAAATTAGCTTTATTGAAAACCATGTACAAATACCTTTTAATCCCCTTCAACATACACCCCTTCCCTATCAATATAGAGTTTTATAGGAGTTTCCTATTTTTCAAAGCAGAGCTTCGCCTCATTAGATATTACCATCTTCAGTATGTCTGTTGTTTTTGCCTTCACCTCTTCTACAAACTGAGAATGTGTTCCCATCAAAGCATTTTTCATTTTAAGAAACAGGAAAAAGTAGTATGGTACGAGATCTGGTGAGCACAGTTGATGCTCGATAACAGTAATGTATTTATCTACCAAGAACTTCTTTACAGAGAGCGCAATGTGCACTGGGGCTCTGTTTTGGTACAAAATCTCCTGTTGTTGTTCTTCAGATCTGACCTATTCTTCCTTACCTTTTCTCTAAACTTTCTCAGGACTTTAATGAAGTGCTGCTTTTTTACCGTTTGGTCTTGAAGTACCCATTCAATCATGATAATGTCATTAACATTGAACTAAAACAATGGGTATGACTGGTTCTTGATGTGACAAATTGACCAAAACATTCATCATCTTCAACAGCCTCCGATCTTCCGAAAATAGTTTGTGCCATTCAAAAATTTAACTGTGTAATGCGTAAGTGTCTCCGAACACGCTTTTAACAATTTAAAACATTCAGTTGGAGTCCTTTTTCCTTTCTACATTTCAGATTTATGCGCAGCTTGATTTTTAAGTTTATCATGATAGCGGCACCTCGACACGACAATTTCTTACTCAAGCAATATTTAAAACAAACTGAACTAGATAGCGTGTTGGAATAAGGGTCCAGCAGTATTGAAAATTTTAAGGTCAACTATATTCCATTCCCACTCCTTCTTACCAAGCCTAACAGCTAGGACATGCGCTGTCGAGAATTTATTTGTCCCGCCCTGTATGACTCTCAGAATGTATTCCTCGCACTTGTTACATTTCTGACATATACTACGACTTTAATCCATTTGTTATGCATTTCACAAACATGTATATTCCACAATAAATACTACTATTGATAAATACTACTACTTCCGCTTTGCCAAACTAGGCACGTGGCTAAGACGCAAAAGATTTCGGGGCTCAAATAATTATAGATGTTGCAAATAAATAATTAAATAAAAATTTTAGCGAACATACACCGCTAGGAGACTTTTAACACAAGATTCTAGATATTCAGAAATTTTATCTTAATAAAAAGAAGCTAGAAGAAGTGACAAAATAGGCGAAATCCTTGGCTCAAAGCTACCCCAAAGATATCGATGAAGAACAGTTTGTGCAAGAATGTCAACATTTAAAAATGTACTTGAAGGTGCGAATAAAATAACAACAACAAGAATCTCCTCCTACTATCAGAAAAAATGTTGGAAAGTACCATCCCAAATTTAGAAGCCGCAGTGAGAATTTACTTGTTTCTTCCTGTGACAAACTGTACAGCAGAGAAAAGGCTTTCTGTCCTTGAAAGAGTGAACACTTAAATGAGGTCTACTGTGTAAAATTAAAAGCTGAACAGTTTGATGTTGCTATGCACTCAAAATTATATTACAATAGAAAATAATTACAATGATGTCAGTGATCAAAGATTAAAGAAAGCCTTTGTTGTACCAGTACAATGACAGTGTCTCAACAAAACAAAAAAAATAAGGATGTGTAAAAGTAAAAGATGGTCAAGCGATAAACGAAGAAAAAGATGATAATTAAAAGTTGAAAATAAAAACTAGAGTTCATACAATATTGTTTACTGTATACTGTGCTATTGTAAATGATTTCATTAATTTACTGAACCATGACGGTTCTATATGAGCTCCTTCTGCTAATTGTCCTTTTGAGGAAATTTTTCTGGTTTTTAAAAATAATTTTATTATAAAACTCCGCTTCGAAGAAGAAAACAGGATTATGTTAATTAAGACTGCTATATATATTATAGGTTTTCAGGTTAGACAGAGATGGCTAAACTGCTATCGGAGCAGAGATTCATCAAATTGATTGTGAATCGAGGATATTTTAAGGTGACGAATTGTCACTGAGATTAAATAGAAAAAAAATGAAAGTGATCGCATTGATTAAATGCGTTTAGTATTACAGTTTTCTCATCCTCGCTTACCTCGTTGATTGTCGGCACAGTGTTTAATTGGGGGCATCTCTTAAATTGGATAGATCGAATTTGTGTATTGCTTAATATTGTGAATAAATTAGATTATTTTGTTAAGCAATGGTTAGTGTGTGTGTAATTTCCAATTTTCTTACAAATTTAGGTGCGCAGGGAAGATTATTACAGTACTAATTTACAAAAGGGTGGGTGGTGATGCCGTAAGGAAACGAATGAACAAGGGTGGCTAAACCATGCCACTATCCTTTCCGTACGGCTTCTGGTTACCAGTCCTGTACACATCGGGTCCATAAGGGGAGGGGGGATATTGGAAAGACTTTCCAAAGAGCAAAAACACAGAAATGGAAATGAGAGTAAAGGGAAAAGGACTTCGCACTATTGAACCATGGTCAAATGATGAAGACAACCCCGGAGATCACTCCCCCTCCCCTTTTTTCAATCTTTCACACCTCGTCAATGGGAGGACTTTTATCACCTACGTACATCAGCCGCCCCTCTGCATGGCGGGTAGGCCATTCGGGGTGCTGAAAGTTCCAAACATGAAATGAAGCAGTGATTAATCTTGGGAACTCTACAACTGTGCAAACTACATATTATTAAAAGTGATGCACATTTAAATTATTTCAGTTTATCAACTAAATGATAAACTTTTAACTTTTATTGATAGAGTAGTGGCAATCACGTGAACTCGTGCATGGCGTATCACAAGTTCGAGTCCTGGTGGCAATGAAGTCCCGACGTGTAGAGAGGTTAAATCATAGAAGCTCAAAATCTTCCTAGTGGCGTGGTAGTTTTGAGAGGGTGGTGTCATCCCAGGTGTCGTCAATGTCATTTGATCGAGGTTTAAAATTACAAGGTTCGTTGACAATAGCCCTAGTGTTGAGTCGTACAATTGTGGTAATTTAACTCTCACTCATTCGAAATAAAACAAAAGCAGTTGGAGTTTCCGTGGAACCCGGCTTTGGAAGAAACACACTGTTATTTAACAGAACCCGTTTGATAATGCTTCAATCTGTAACTAACACACCCAAAATACAGGGTGACCATAATTAAACTGCAAGTGTTCATTGATACACAATCCTACGCCACCTCTTCTTCACAAAGCGGACCATCCTTCCAAAAACATGTGTAGCAAGGCCACGTGTTAAAAAGATATGGATAGCGGACAACAGGTGCATTTGTCCACTTAAAAGAATGAAAGTAATCAAAGTTTCTTTCGTCTGAGAACCAGAAAGCATTAAGAAGGGAGAGCAGGCAGATGGTCATCAAAGGGAGACATGCAGGAACAACACAAAACAAAACTTGTAAGCCAACCTGTGTTTTACAAGACTGCCCATGATAGTGAGTCGACTGTGGAGTGGACTGTATGTATGACAACTTCTTTTAATTTTAAAAATTTAATTTAATTAACAATAATCAGTGGAATAACAGAGAATACTAGGGCCCCTGCAAGTCAGTAACTATTTAAATACGTACTAGCATTAGCCAGGCTTTGGCCCCCCCCAAGATGTGGGGTGTATGTCATGCCACTGTCAATAATCAAAATGCTTATTTGAACTTGTAACATTTACATCCTTGCCAGATGGAACCCCAAAAGATTATATATATAACCAATATATATTTATTTCTTAGCTAGCATCAATAAAATGATTGAAAATGAGAACAAAAGTAGTCAATTATGAGAAATAATTTATATTTTACAGATTTATTAACATTACTTTCCAATTAATAATATAAAAATAAAGCTTTCTAAGTTGGAGAACAATGAGCAAATTTGGTATGTTGTGAACCTCTTATTATTCTGTTAGCCAGAAACTCTACCTCTGGACTTGAATGAATACTCTCAGCCCTGCTACCAGAAGTTTTTATAAATTTCATATAGTAGTGACATTATTAATATAAAACATTTTTTCTTAAAAGATAAAAACTTGTCATTTTTTCCTTAAAAAGTTATCATTTCTAATGATTTGTTATTATTCACATTCAGTCTGAATGTTAATTTTAAAATGATTCTTGTACTTTATGAGCTCTTTTAAAAAAATATAACCTGATTTGATTTATCCAGAGTAAAGCATCACTTATTCATCTTCATTCCTTTTCAAAAATTTGCATTATAAAAATGATACATATATAATAGGTTTAATCCTTTTAGTAATTTTTACAATATCAAAAACTATTTATGTGACAAATCTTTAATGGCTATTAAATTTTTTTTATTGCAATACAGAGAGAGAAAGATAAGCTACATCAAATAGTTTAAGACATTGAAAAAAA
>BMAO01035170.1:0-20096 GCA_019973975.1 Trichonephila clavata
TAGTTCTTTGTTTCTAAAATACATTAATAGTCCGTATTAAAATAACGTAATTTCATATGTGTAGTCCGCGGACTATCTGACAATTTTTGAATTTTTTTTTATAAAATCGTGTCTGCGGACTATACGATGGTGCAGACTATACGTGCAAAATTACACTAAATAGAGAAAAAACAAAAATGTTTACTATCAAATACCCCTTGTAATCTCATTGAGAGTCATTCTCCAAAATAACCGTACTTAGCGGATTTCAATTTAAAAAAATGCAAACCAAATTCTAATATTATAATCCTTGCAGTTTGAAAAAAAATTTTTTTCTCAATACGCCCAGTAATCTTTGCCCCCAGGAATGTTTCTAAATATATTCTTAGTGGATCCCTATTTAACAAACAAAAAAAAAACCATGCTTAACCAATTTCAAGTATGTGGGGTCTAACATTTAAAACAGGAATTTTTTTTATAACTCCCTTGACCCCTCGCATTTCCTTAGTCTATTTTTGTTTTACTCTTTGTTAGAAGAACTCTATTCATGAAAGGAGAATGCATACCAATTTTTAAGCAGGTAGATCTAATAGTTTAAAACGGATATTTAGATGGTATTACGCCCCTTAATCCTCCGAAACGAAACTTGACGGTTGATTTTCGCAAAACCCACTTTGTAGCAGTTCTCTACTCTAGAAAAGGAGTTTTGTAATGTGGAAATCTCGTTAAATAGAATCGTATTCAATAACTTTTATAGCCATATGAAATAAATTTTAAATTCATAAACATATATTATTATAAAAAGTAATTATTCACACATTTTTTCATAAATTAATACTTATTTTACATACCTTACTCATCAACAAAACTGCAGGAAATAAAAAAAACTTCACATAGAAATACCTGTATTTTCTACTTTCAAAAAAGTAATTTTAATGACATTTTTATAATTTTAAGTCTACAAATAATTTTAAACATACCTTTTTCATAAACAGTAATTTTAAAGATATATTAGCAAAAGCATCTTTTAATTTAATATTGGTTAAGTTTATTAATATTGTTTGAACTCTGTTTGAAAAAATGTTTTTTTATATGCCTCACATCTTAGCAATGCACCAAAACCTCATCAGGTGTATTTTCTTCGCACTGTAATCCACAACAAATTACCGCAAATAATTTTATCATTTCATCATATGAAAAGCCAGAAATGTTTTTAAAATTTGAAGGTTAAAAATTGAATCACAAGAGAAAAGGTTTGCTAATAGAAAATACACTTTGCTATTTGGAGATTATTTTATGAAAAAAAAATCGTAAAATATTCTTGGTTCCAGGAAAGGCTCGCAAAAAGAAAAATTCACAAAATGGAGGTCCGACTGTATTATGAATTGATAAGAATAATTCTAAAAGGCACTGAAAAACTAAATTTTCTTTTGATAAAACTATATTTATTGTGAGAAATTAAATATACACAGATACCTTTATAAATTATAATAAACTTTTCAAACCTACCTACATTTAAAAATTTTTCTAAAATATTGAAACATACAACAGAATAACCAATTCTATAAATAATATTTTTTCTAATATATTTTAAATACTTATTAAGAACAAAATATAAATTACCGATGGGTAAATTCTTCATCAGATTCAAAGAGACCAAATCTCGTAAAACCTTTTCTAATTCTTTAGTTCTTTGAAGGTCATCTGGTTTAGGAAAAGCTGTACTTATTGGTGATGTTACACCATGTGTCACTGTTTTATTATTCTGATTGCTATTCTGGTTTGCAGTATTGTTTACAACGTATTATTATTCCACATGTTTTTTGGATATGTGCTAAAAATAATTATAAAACAAGAATTAAATGTGGTTAACATGAAATGCAGAACAAACAATCACTATTATTTATATGAAGAAATTTCTACGAGAAAAATATTTTCATAATCAAATTACTATTGAACATACATGTATATAAAAGAAAAGTTCAAATACTTTCAAAAGTAATGACATTCAAGATAAATGACATTAGTATGTGGGGGGGGGGGGGGGTTTTAGTTCACTTTTTAAAGGGTTTTAGTTATTTTGATTAGTGTTTCTAAAGTCACACATTGTGTTATTTTCACATACTTGAAAAAAATTCAGGTTAGTCCATCATAAGGAAATTTCAATTTTTAAAAATGATAATTACCAATTTCATACTTTGTTTATGCAATTCTTAAAGCTGTAATTTAATATTAGATTTAAAACTTTTTTATCAGATACTTGTAATATTTCTGCGCAGAAATTAAGTCCCCCTATATTGGATAACATTACATAATATTTCAATTTAAGTGGGAAAAAGAATCTATTGGAAATAATTTTTAAAAATTCTCCTAGAAACTTCAACATGAATAAGAAACAAAGTCAAACAACATAACATACAAAATGTTTCATTTTAAAAAGCAATATTAATTACAAACATATTTAAAATTTATACTTTACTTTTTTCAATCAAATGTAATTTAATCACAAATGGAAGTTTTTGTCCTTCGTAACTTGCCATTTATCTTATGCGTAAGACATTTAGCCACTTATTCTGAACTCTATGACATAGCTGCAGTTAATGCAGGTAAAAATCATTGTAAATTTTATCATGTTTCTGAACTGAATTGCTCTCTCCATCATAGACTGATGGCAGTCATGTCTAGGTCTGGTGTACAATAAGTCTGGCATATTATTGCAACCTATTGGCGACATTATGTGAAACAAAGCACATGGTTGCCAATTCAGCGAGTATGACACATAGAAAATCAGGTTTGCAAACTTGGCGAGTTATTAATAAAGTTGGTGATTGTTGCGATAATATGCAAGCACCAAAAAATAAATATCAGCCTTATATTAAATTTCATATTTCGAAAAGATAATTTGTGGAGGGAATTTTTTTTAAAAATCCTATGCCAATATTTGGCATTTCTGCCATTAGTCGACGAGCAGCCCAATAAAATGATGACAAAGCAAAAAAAGAATCAAAATTTACCTCCGTAGAGTTGTCTATAAAAAACTTTAAAACAATAGAGTCTGAGGTGGTCACCATCCATTTCACCCTGGTGGCACAGGGGGCAACAAGCCAAATCCTTTACTCCAATGCAATGTAAATACCTCAGCAAATAACCATGTTCAGTAAGTAAACGAAAATGCGCAATTCCAAAAGATTGACGCTGGGAAGTGGGGACTACCACTTTTGTCAAGCAAGATATTCCATCTTTTACTTGCAGCTGCATCACCATACAGGAAGGCTCTATTAATTTGCAGTTTACTGTAAATGATTCTTTTGCTGTTACGCAGAGGCAAAAGATAGTCAGGTTGGGACACAAGAAACCCCACTTTAGTATGTATCTGCTTCATTTCGAGAAATGTTACAATGGCTGGGAATCCACTAGAGGGCAATGCTTTCTTTAGGCTTCCGAAGTTCAATTAACTTCATTCCACAGGAATGAACTAGTATGTTTTCATTATATCTTGAGTTTATTAGAGACAAAATGGCAGATATAGAATTGATAAAAAACACATTATTGCATCCAGAACAGCTTCCCAATTTATCGATCGCAAATGATATTGTCGCTATCTCACCATCAAAATTGTCACAATACTTTCCAACAGGATAACTAATACTGAAAGCACTTGAATAGGCTCCAGCACCAGCATTTTTAATAGCATCTTCTGCTGAACCATCTGAGTATACATGGAACCATTTGTCAAGAAGATATCTGCAATGTAAGTAGCAAGAGTAGCACTTTTTAAGTCACTTTGTATAGAAAATTGTTTACCAACATTCCAAACAAGATCCAAGTGGCTCTCCAACTTTGCCTGGCACATAATAGGGTTAAATTCCTGTGGAAAAACTTGCGGTGGGTGTAGAAATATAGTGTCATAAAGATCATGAGCAGTTGAAAGGAAAGACTTATAGGTTTTTAATCTCTCATTTGTGGGTCTATAATAAATTATGTGGAAGGAAACACAAATAGAATATTGAAAGATTAGAGCTAATAACCGATGATTTTTTTCTAAAAATGAGCTCTCAGGGCAATAGAAGCATTTCAAAGACAAGATGGAAAGGTTTTGGTTACTGTCATATGAATCATATTCATAGTATGTTTGTTTCCAACTGTAGCTCAAATATATTGTAGTTGATTTAAAGCTTTACAATCTCAAGACCAGTGGCTTAAAGTGTACCCCTACATTGCAGGGAGTCCGAAGGCCTGACTGATGTAAAGTATAAGTATTTAACCAATTTATAGAACATTAAAGGCAAAACCTGACTTTGCAAGGAGATGGGGGGCTAATATTCTCTGTTAAGCCACTGCTCAAAACATTTCAGAATGCTCAGCATAGCACAATTCCTTCCTATTTATACAGAAATTAAGTCTTCAAGGGGCAGAAAATTTGTAATGTGTATTGAAGTAGTTATCATGTCTAATGAATGAGCTATAAAGAGCTTAATTTTTTAAATTACATCAAATTATGCATAACTATAGGATAGGGATTCCCCTTTGGATTAGGTGATGTCTTTTTTAGATTTAATGGGACAATATCAAATTCCTTCTCCCTGTTATTTTGGTGAACTTGGTAAAACGAAATGCAGATACATTCCTATATGTTCATATCTTCTTTGAAAAAAACACAAGATTTCACATTTATATTTACTGCATCCATTGTGTATGTGTTGCAAATTTATATTATCTTTTTTTTTAAAAATATTTTCCACTAGTTAATTCTCTTGAACAATATGACTGAAAAGTATGATTTACATTATTTTTTTAATGATATTTTTTGAGGGCAAAGAAAAACAGAGTACTTGCGTATTATTGCAGCAATCGCCAACTATATTAATAACTCGCCAAGTTGGCAACCCGATTTCCTATGTGTCATACACATTGAATTGGCAACCAGGTGCTTCACGTCATATAATGTCGCCAATAGATAGCAATAATACGTAAGTACCAAGGTATGATGAACACTATTGAACATTCAGTTTGCGAAAACGACATGCATTAGATGGTACTTTTCCCATTTTGAGGGACAGTTGAATTTTTTTTTGCAAAATTAAACATCTAACACAAAATAAGGTAATTTTAATGCCAGATTCAATTGTTAAATTATTGTTTTACAGAAGAAGCACAGAATTTTTAATTGCTTCTAACATTCAAGAATAAGGGGTTATTTCTCATACAATCGTAACCATAAATTCACACAGATATGAATCGAGGAGTTGCCAAGCTGTGCCATGATGCTGTTTATTATGCGATTTTACACTTCCCCACATATGCTCTGTTTGAGTGTGACAACAGTTTCTGGATAAACAAAGCGATACTTATCGTTCAAAGTGAAATTTTCGTACCCAGCATCTTTTAGTTCATCTGATTTTATAAGCCTTAGAACAATTTGCAAGAATAGTCAGTCTTTGTGACATTTTCCTGTATTACAAAATTTTGCTGATCTTTCAGGAACTGCAACTAAAAAGCGCTCTTTGGACTCTGCACAATCCTTCAAAAACCCATCATTTAGGAAGAAACCGGCCAATATTGCTCTTTCTCTGAGTTCATTTATTTTGATTATTTTGTCACATTCACCAATCTTCATTGGCTGAGCAATTAAAGCTGCAGCCAAACCTCCCATATGTATAAATGTTCCAATCGACAGTTGCATTATGGTTCACATCAAGTTACAATTTGCAGTATTCAACTAACATCTCTAGGCACCAAAAGTAAATAAATCTCCTAACGGCGAGAAAAGGAATTTTAGATTCTTCTAACTCTAGTTGTCCTTAATTCTTTCTTTGACCATAAGATTTTTTTATGCAATGCCATTTAATGTGTTCAGTTCGAAACTCAATTTTCTTTCATACACAACTCTAAATTTTTAATTAAACCTCTTCTTAGTAATAATTCCACAGCAGATTTTGCATTGTTTGGCAATTTCCAAATTGTGAAATCTGTTGCTCAAGCAGCCCAAAAAAAAAAAGGCCACAATACAAGTAGGGTTGCCTATGCTCTCCAAAAAAGTTGTCTTTCCACACATGTGCCAAAAGCACTCAAACTCGTGAATTGAGAGGTAGGTTTACCACTATTAATAAAAAACTACTGTCATTTAGCAATTTTTTTTATAAACTTTTTCTGAAATGGAAAATTAAGAAAACATACCTGGAATTCAAATTTAAAAACAAAAACTTTATGGAAATAAGAACTCAAAATTTATCTAAGCACTAACATCTTACCAATATTATCCAACATATTAACACTAATTAATACTGTACTAAATGCTTTTTCTTACATTTACTAAATTTCTCAGACTATACACTTTTTGAATTTTTCTTTGCAAATAATTTATTTCATTATCTTAGAAATTTTTATCAGTAATTTTATTCTATTTTGATGCATATATACATACAAATGGTACATTTCTTCATATTTCAGACAAATATTTATGATTGGTCTTCGTTTATTAAATAAAACTACAATATAATAACAAAAAACATTCATCTAGAAGCGACCAATCAACATTTTAAAAATGAAAAAAACATCAAGACTAATTCTCTAAAAAATAACACGCAATTCTAAGAGAACGAATAATAAAAAATAAACGTCATTGAAAATTACTATTCAAATGACTCTCGAGATAAAATTTAGCGACTTTCACAACAAAAAAGTATGCTATTTGACTTTAATAAAAGATATCATTTCATTTGATAAAAAAATACACATTATGGAGAAATCAAACACTAAAATAGTACCTCATCATAATTTACCATTTCACGAAATTCAAATTTATTTCATCCCTTGTTCTCTTCCGATAGTTATCAGATACTAGTTTTCGTTAGCAATTACAAGATCTTTCATTCAAAAACGATTTTATTTCCACACGGTTGACCAACTGATCACAATATATTATATAAAAATTTGATTAAAGAATTACTATAAAAATTTGAATACTTACTTTAACATGGCGAACCGGTGTAAAATAACTTCCTTTAGTGTAATTTTCACAAGTACGCTTTGTTGCCACCTGTAACCACTAAATTTAAGATGCGAGCCAGCAACACAAAAACTAAAGTAAAAAACACTTACAAATCTATAACAAATGATTAACTCATAAATATTTCTTTATACAGTAGATATATATTGACAAATCAGCCTTATAATAATACCAAAAACCCGAATCAACATAACATATTCAAGTAGAATCACTGATCAATCAAAGTCTGATAGATAAAAAGGAACAAATCAGGCCGGACACGTAATGCACAATTTCATTGGCAGCACCTATTCCTACTTTTTACAGCCTTGGAATTTAAATCTCTCTCTTTTGGGGTTGCTATATTTGGCTCTCTATGAATTATTGGCTACTTTCAACATAATTACAATAAAAAAGTGCAATGTATGGACGAAATTCACACCAGGCAGACGCCAAGCGGGGAATCACGTGACAAATTGGGCAACAATTGCACGTGTTTTGCATTACCGTTGTAGAACCGTATAAGCAAATCGTTGACATTCTTTAGCTTTAATTTTATCTAATTAAAATATGTGATATCATTGTATTTCTTGCATTATTCTAGTGTATATATTTGTTAGGAAATAATCTTAACAACTTTTAAACATAATTTTTGTTTTATTGTAATTTATTTATCTAATTAGGTATTCGTCTGCTTCGATTAGTGTTAGCTGGTGTATTTGTTTACAGTTCTTGATTCACTTAACTGAGAGCTATATCTATTTTAGTTCTCAAAATTTTGTAGTTCTTTTTTTTATATTCGATGACAAATTTGTGAGCAGTGAATTATTAATTTTTTTTATCAAAAGCGTTGTAAAAGCAGAAACGAAGAGAGTAAAGTACAAGTCATCTGTTCAGATCAGAACAACTTCTGAGGTAAGTTATATATTATTTTGTGTTCTAATTTAGATACTTTCTGAAACTATTATGAATGCATTGCTATTTACTCATTTATGCTTTAGTTTAACTTCATTGTTATAAAAAACAAAATAGGTTTTAATAACATTAATATTGTTATTTATCATTGAATTATAAGTTGATTGTAAAAGATTAAAAGTAATGGCAACTATTCAAATTTAGAAGCTTTTTAAACTTCTGTAAAAGAAATGTGAATGGACAAATTTAAAATTTTTGAATAGCTATATTATCAATGATAAGTTTATAATTTGATTCTTATATTTTAGATTAGCACTGAATATCAATTGCATTGTTTTCCATTTTAATGAATATTCATTATTATGCTTTAGTCATTACATAGTTATTGCTATTTATGAGTAAATCCTAATTTGATTCCAACACAATAAAAGTAAAGGCAAGAAATGCCAAACCATTTTGATAAAGCAATGTAAATTTTTTCATTTAAAACTTAAATTCAATATGGAGAAATGTTGTGTTTACATTAAGATTCTCTCAAATTGTTACTAATTTTTCTAAAAAGGCATAGCATTTTTAAATCAAGCACTTTATGATGTGTTTTTATATAAAAAAAAACTGTTAATTTTCACTTATTTAAAATTTTTATTCATATAATTTATTTATTTAAATTTTGGTTTTTAGATAAAATAATTGAATATATAAAATAAGCTGAAAATTAACTTTGGCACAAATCTTTCAACATTTATTAACCAGTAGACTAATATGTATATAAATACCGAAAACTCATATAAATTTACAATCTAATTTTAGAATTTATTTCTTTTTAATACTTTTTTTTAAACTTAAGGTTATAAGTGCAACATGCACTTGTCCTTCTGGAGACACTCCAACATTTTGTAAGCAGGTGTTTGCAACAGTTTATGTTCCAACGGACAACAAAGATGGTTTCTGCAAAAGTGGAGACAGATCGAGCTACTTGGTATACAGCTGGTTTGCGGGTAGATAGTGAAAGTATCCAGATGGTTCAGGACGATGCAGATTGAAATGGCAAGACTCTTTGAAAATTGTTATTGTTTGGAAGTGCGAGTCGTGATATGAGTTAAATGAATGAAATGTGTCCGCATCTGCAATGAGCAGACAACATGTTGCAAGGACAGAAATCACCACAGCACGAATTGAAGAAACTACTTAGATTGATGAACGGGTAACTCAGCTTGAAATCTCGTCAGAGCTGGGATTGAGCTATGGTAGCACGCAGTATATCATTTTCTGATGTGCTGCGATATTGTACTGAGACTGGCTCAATGGACAAGGACCTGATTTCTACCTAGACGGATTAAACAAGTAGGTTCTGCATTCTCTATGATAAATGCCTAAATAGACTTGGTGATTATGACGAAATGTGATAGGTGAATATGCCTCTTAATTCCCTTTTTGTATTTTCTGTCTATTGTAAAATATTTTTTGTTCGACTTAAAACCTTTTTTTCTGCTCACCCCTCGTAATTATGGATATTTCTTAATGATTCGTGAATTTTATAGATGTATCTGTTTTACAATGTTAAGCTTTTTAAAATAATTTTGTACATAAAATATTAAGAGTTGATAGGGAAGTATTTCATATATATTTATCCTCTGATGAAAATTTTTTTTTACAACTTCATGAATTGCATATTTTATAATAGTGCGGCTTCTCAGTATAAGATATTTGAAATGATCCTGTAATTTTGTGGTTTGCTTTATCAATACTATAGAAAGTTCTTAATTTTTTCCCCTTTGTACTACTATGCTATTAGCTCGTATACTCGTTCTTCACAAGGGTGGGAATTTATATATATCAAAAATGTTATGCATGAATTTTCTCATTTTTTTCAGCATTTAGAGATGAAAAGTAACAATTGTCTATAAAATATATTACATTTACGTCAAGTTTGCCTACCTACACTTAAAATTCAAATTAATATTTTATTTCATTGGTGATCAGTTCTTTGATGAAAATGAATTTTATTTTTACAATGTAAATACTTTATATATATAAAGATATCTAAAATGATTCTAATAAAATATAAAAACTTTGCCATGTTCAATTTTTGTTAAATAAGTAAATGTAACGACTCAAATTGATATTTCAAAGACTTGTCATTCAATTCTTATTATTTCATGGTTTCCACAAAGTGGGAGATTATTAAATGCTATGAACAGCTATAAATGGAAATTTTTTTAGTTCAATAGAATAAATAAATATGACCCTGTGTTAATGTATCATTTGTAAACAAAATTTTAAAAAACCTCTAAAAATAGAATTGTGCATCACTTAGCAAATTATAAAAAAACCCAGTAGAGAAATTTACATGTTACTTCTATAACACTGCAATATTGATACAGTTTTACGTGAATAGATTTATATAAATATACCAAATATTAATTCTGATTTAAAAACCTGCGAAAAACATGAATTAGAAAAAAGTTACAAGACATTTGTTAAGTTTACAACAAAAATGTAGATGAAGTCAGTTAGCAACAGAATTTGATTTTGAATGTAAGAGATTTAAATAACACACAAGATATTATATTTATTTTGCATGTATTGCAATATGAGTTATTTCTACATGTATTAATTGTTTTAATACTTTTTTCTTAAGTTGCAATTACTGTAGCAAGTGTTGAGAGCTCTTTCAGCATATTAAAAAGTTACCTTCAGCAGTTGCTATATTAAGCATCAAACAAAAAAATTAAAACTTTTATAAAAATAACATCACGCAATAAAAAACATGTGTATGGGTATGCGACACTTGGATCACAAGTTATTATTAATGCAAATATGTACTATATTAAAAATTTACATTAACATTTTTAATAAATACTTTTTTTTATATGAAGTGTCTATAACATGTTGATCTACTTCTTTTATACTGTACAATATTAAGGAAATGTACCATCAGAAAAAGTGAAATAATTTTCAGAAATTCAATTTAATTATCCTTAATTTTAAATTAATTTTTCTTATTGAATTACATATAATTTATAAAAATAATAGAAAATAATGATTTATGTATAAACAATAGATGGTTCCCAAATACAATTTAAACTTTTAAAAAAGTTTACTTTAAGCCATTGTTCATCTCATATTAAAGTGAGTTAATATGAAAGTTTTTGATTAATAATATTTATCCATTGGTGAAAATGAATTTCATTTTTACAGCACAATGAATTGCAAATTAGATGGAAAAAATACAATACAATATATATATAAATGAATAGTCGCATAAAATTTCCATTCACAATTAAATTCAAAATTTATCAAACCAAACAAATATTTCTGTACAATTTCAATGATGAATAACATTTATATATATATATATAAACAGCGAATCACAAGATTATTGTGTTGGACATTCCATAAACTTTTCAGGTCATAAAATTAATTGAATATATTTTGGCCATAGTATTCAAAAATAAGAATTTTTCAAACAAGAAAAAATGTACAACCAGGCATAACAAATAATTTCCAGTAATTGAGGTGTGTGTGCTTTTTTTAAAATTGGCTTAAGTCACTTTGTTTTAAAGCTAAAAAGTACCCTTTTTAAAAAATGTTTTTTGGAGACAATAACAGCAAAAATACAATTTTTTTTTTTCAAATTATATTATGTTGATTCTGAAAGCAAAAAGTCAGTTTGACCATCTATTATTTCACTGTTTAAAAAAAAATTAAGAATTTAAATCTTTTCAAACTCATAATATGTCCAATTTTTAAAATTTTTAGTCATTTTAAGTGATTTATGTTTTATAGGTTACTGCGAAAAAGGTTAGTATGGATTTGAAAATCTGTTTCCTTGTTGATTTGTAATAATTGTTTTTCTCGCTAAACTTGGAAAAAACACAAGATTTTTTAAAAATATAACCAGAAATCTCAAACCAGAATCCATACTAACTTTTATAAAACATACCATTTGAGAGTATCTACAAAAACTTTCAATACTATCTTGAACAGAAAAAATTAATGAAAAAGCTTCTAAGTTACATAAACTATTTTTTAAAACAAAAATTGGCCTTGAAATCAATTTTAATTATGTAATTATAAGAACAGGATATACATAACCAAGCAGAAATAATTTTAGCAATGAAAATTTAAACTATTAAATCCAAATAAACAACTCAATTACAGTAACACATAGCTAATTATGTACGAGATAAGACAAATAACAAGTACGAGTTCAAAACACTCAGATTTTTTGTCAGATTTTAAAAAATGATTTTATTTCCTACAATAACCGTTTCTTTAAATGATCAATCAACCATTTGAGCAAAATAAGAAATTTTAAAAATTATAATGTAAACTAAAAGAACGAAATAATCGTAGCTACTGTAGTAAACAAACAGCACGTGGTCACGTGACATAGTTTTCACGTGATCGTGACGTCACATGAATTTAGTCCATTGTATTTTTTAAATATGCTGTGTTGAGTGTGTGTTTCAGTATGTGTGAATCTAATAACCTATTATAAATATTGTGCGTTTATTGTTTTTAACACCTTTACTACTGAACAATTTCAATGTTTTTTCAATTTTTGTTTGAATTTTAAGATATAAATATGTTTTTATTGTTTGTTGTATACAAGTTCATTAGAAATATGGTATGTTTATAAAATAAAAATTAAGATTAAATTTTTAAAAATATTAAAAGAAACTGGAAAAACAAATGTAGAACTGTAACTATATTGCAGACTTAAAATAGATGAGTAAAATATTTTAGTTTATTGATATATTTTTGATTATTTGCAATTTTTAGTGAATTTTTATTAATCCTTATAACATTTGAATCAGGTTTAGCAAATTTTTTCTAAGCAGACACTTGAGGATTATTGTTACAAAATCCTTTTAACTTTTGCAGCTGAAATTAAATCATATTTTCATTTAGAGCAATTCTTATATTATATATAGTATAATAAAATGAAAAAAAATACCTAATAAGACAAAATTATACTACCCACAAAGCTAAATGATAGAAAACATATTCTAAGAAACATAACTAGAAATATATATATATATAATAATTATATATCTGTATTAATGATAAAAGAAGAAAATTGTGTTTTATATTTATCTATATCATATTGACTATTATAAAATGGTAGGAATAACATGCATTGCCTTATAAATACTGTTTAGAATTAAAATTATTTTCAGCTTATGCTAAACAAAAATTGACTTGAATTCCATGTAATTTTTCAGTTAAAAAACAGTCCAAAATTATGTTTATATTGTGATTTAGCTAATATATAAAGGGGATAATTTATTTTTCAGAGTTCTGTTCTTACTTTGCTCAAAATTCATTATAACCATTGTTCACAATAAGATTCATATTTCAGCTATGCTTAAAACGTGTGATTAAACGTAAAATTCTGTAGTATAAAACTGAAAACATTTTTAAAAAATTATTAAAAACTATAGTATTATAATCATTTCAATCATCAGTAGTATTGATGTACTTTTAAAAAAAAAAAATTTCAAATAAATTTCATGAAACAGTATTATTTTTTTATAGCTATATTGAGTAGAGATAATTTTAAAATAAGCTATAGTATTATAATCATTTCAATCATCAGTAGTATTGATGTACTTTTTAAAAAAAAAATTTCAAATAAATTTCATGAAACAGTATTATTTTTTTTTATAGCTATATTGAGTAGAGATAATTTTAAAATAAGTTTTCAGTACTTCAAAATTAATTATTAATGGCAGGAAAATAATGCCAAATTTTCAAAATACCTTAATGTATATTTTGCTTGGAACACATATTCCAGTGAAAACAAGGTTTTGTTATAGGTTTTGGAAGAAAAAAAAAATTTTTTCATACAGAATTCTTTTTTTAAAAAAATAAGATTTCTAATAATAAGAATATATTATTACATGACAGTGGCTGTTTTCTTTCATTGAATTATAATTTCTTGAAATAAAAATTTGAATTTGATGTATTGAGATATACAAATTAAATATTCGTTTTAAAAAATGAGATTGAGTTTTCCTGAAAATTTTACTTCAATGAAGAAAAATGCATAAGTTTTTCTTCCTCCTTTTTTTTAAATTTGGGGGTTGTTAAAAAGAAAGATTAATACATTTTTTCTTTCTCATGTTTAATTCCTTTAATAATTTCCTTTGAACTTGATTCTACATTATCCCAAATTTCCCGTTACTGTTCCGAATGTTCAGTGCTTGCTTCAATTTTTTACTACTTGGTTTTAGTACCAAATTTATAGCATATATGTTTTTAATTATCAATTCTACACTGTCCAGAAATGCCTTCACTTAGCCCAATAAGATGTGCCAATTTCAGAGGTAGATGAAAATATAACTGCATATTTTAATAAGAACCTGAAGTTATAATTGTTCAAATGTTTAAAAGTGTCAGAGTTCCCCATTTTTTCTTCCTGGCACTAAGGCTGCAACTTAGCCAGTATTTAGCACCATGAACAATTCAGCAGCTTTTGTAACAAAACGGCCCTGACTTAAATAAGATCATAATAGAAAAAGATGTTCTGAAAAATATTCATGCTTTTGAGAAATATGAAGGTACTTCAAAATAATTTAGAAGGGTTGCAGATTTATTATTTTTTTAAAAAATGAATACTGAATTTTAATTTGTTCTTTATATAAGTATTAAAAACATATCATTATTAAAAAAGTAAAACAAAAATTGTTTATTTTGGTATAAATATTTCTTGACCAACATACTACCTCACCCCAGTATAACTATAATAAAATAATTTATTTGTAAAAAAAATCTATATATATATATTACATTTTGAACTTCAAAATCATTGTCATCTTAATATATTGAAGCAGCTATTCATTTTGAAATGGCATTTTTGATAGGAAGGAATAATATTTGCTCACTATTCCTCTTAACTATTTTTTATGTCAATATATATATAATTCAGTGAGGAAGTATTTGATGTTATAATTTACTGTTGGTGTGTGCGTTGAATAATTTTTTAAAAAATTGTTTCATATGTATAAAATTTCTATCAATATATGTATAAAATCTCAATAACTTGACATGCTATCTTTGTATACTTTTTATGTGGAGGATTTAATCAGATAACATTTCATTCTCCTAAATTCCACACCACCACACATTCACAACAGGAAGCTGTGATTTTTAGAATTTCAGTGATGACTGAAATGTTATACTTCTTTGTATTCAGTTTCTTTTATTTTATTTAAGCAGATATGAATTCAGTTTTTAAATTTCTTTTTCAAAACACTACTATCTTTCCAACTCTAACCGGGGATTATATTTCTGAAATTTTAAAAGCATTTTAATAAATTGTGTACAATTCAGGATTAATTAAAATTTTAAAACTTATTTCTGAAGTTATTTATAAGTTCAGATTTTAGATAATTTCCACAGCCATATACTATTTCAAATTTAATGTATTATTGAACATTCTATGCCTGGAGAAATTATGCTCACAAAAGGGAAAAATCACTACCTTAGTCTACTAGAAGAAAGTGGCTATTTCTTTGCTGTGTGTAACTCAGTAACATTGAATTAAGGACATAAAAACTGAAAATGAATGATATTGAATTACTCCAATAATTCTCAGTCCTTTCCATTAAAAAAGAATTTAATTAAAATAATGGTTGAATGTAAATTTAATTTGTCGTTCTTTTTTTCTCTCTTTCACTATTTACATTTATTTCAAAGTGAATGCTTTTTCATACTTTTGATTTTTCTATCATGTCTCTATTCAAATTAACTTTTCTGATATTTTATTTGGAGGATTGCTATGAAAGAGACGAAAGTGTGGTTCTACAATATGATAATTGGATCCTCCTAGACCAGGAAAAGGGAAGGAATCTTAGAACCACTCCATTGAAACTTCTCACTCATCTCATGATTCACATGGGGGGAGGGGGCTATTTACGACACCGACACTCGAACACAAACGCGCCTTAATTAGCTTGTTAAAAAAACGTGGGAACCATTCTTCTCATTTCTTTTCCCTGATTTATTCTTTTTGGCTAGATATTTTTAACTCTATATCTTGATTAGAACGAATATTTTAATTATATTACAACGCAAAATATTTTTAATGTAAACGGATTAATAACTTTTTTTTTGAATTTTTGTAAAGTATTAATAACATAAAAATAGACATTTGAATCAATACTGAAAAATAATTGCTATTATGCATCGCTCTATGCTGTACATCAAATATTATCATTATTACACTTTTATTAAGTTTTTCCACGCAATTTATTTGTGAGAAATTTAATGAAAATATTATTGTATGAAAAAATATAAGAAATTATATCGAAGTCATGCTTCTATTAGAAGTCTATTTTTATAACTATTCGACGGTGTGTGAAAAAACTTCATGTAAGATTATAGCGAGATAAAAGGTCAAAGCAAAATGACCATAGAAGTAGTACATGTATACATATATATATTTTAGATTTTCTAAAAAATATGAATTTTTTCGTTTACTTTTTTGCTGGTTCTTTTTTAAGTTGCTTACTTAAAAAATGAATGTTTTAAAATAATTAATTAAACTCATTGTTTTTAAAAATTTTACTTCCCCTTCCCCCCAAAAAATATAAATTTTTTAAAAACACGTAATGAGGGAAAGTACCTTCATACATTGTAAAAAACAATTTTTGAAAAATATTTTTAAAATTATTACAGAAGGCTAGAAACGTTTTAAAGCAAACCTAATCAATATCCAACAGTAATTACGCTCTCTGCAATAAAAAATATAGATGTGAACAGAAACTAATATTATAAAAAAAGTTAACAAATAGATTTTCGTTAATTTCTGATTGAATTTCGTTGGCTGGTCTTTTGTTTTGTTAATATCGCACTTCAAAACAACGTGAGGGGTATAGAGGTGACGAACTTCGTAATTTTAAATCACGATGAATTCAGGAGGATGACACCTGATTTGACATTTTACTCTCCAGACTGTTCAGATTGGAATACACTATTAATATTTTTTATTTAATATAGAGTTATATAACAGGGGCGTAGCTAGGTAACCAAACGCCTTGGTGCAACAACAACAAACAAAAAAAACACCGAGGGTCCTATTTTGATTGGACTTTATCAAGTAAAAATATATTAGTAATTTTAATATACAAAGCTATTTTAACATCAGCCCTTTATCATGATCTGCAGAGTATAGGAAGTTGTCGTGTTAGCCTAGTGGACAAGGTAACAGACTAGTGGCTGGTATGTCATGAGTTCGAGCCCAGTACCACTGAAGACCCGCCGTGTAGGGGTGCAATGCACGTCAAATCTGTTGAGAGCTCAAAAGTCCTCCCGTTGGTGTGGTAGTTAGGAGAGGTGATGCCAGCTCTGGCGTCGTCCTCGTCACTTGACCATGGTTCAAAATTACGAGGTTCGTCTCCAAAAGCCCTCGTCTGAACAGTGCGACGTTAATATTCACTCACGCAGAACAGAGGAAAGTAAAGCCACATACTACTTACAGGTATGAGTTTTCCTGAGTAAACTTTAGTGAGATTACCCAGGTTCGATTTAACACGGGATAGACCAGGAAACGATACAAAAAATAAGCATGAAAATGATACAATATTATAATTATTTTTAAAAAAACACCCCTGCAAAAGTGGGAGTGGGACAAAATTACATAAATCTATTTATTACAGATACGAGTTGTGGCGAAATACTCGAAGAGGAAAATAGCTTATTATGAATAATACTGTTATTAAAAAAAATTACCAAGAAGAAATAGCTTCCTGTGTAAGTTTAAGACGCATTTTTCATGGAACCTGAAGCTTATTTTCAAGTAACACTTGGAAAAATGAAAAAAATTGAAAAATAACATAAATTTTCAATAAGTAAATTCGCAACATCATATACACAAAAAAAAAAGGAAAGAGAGGCCCTGACCACTCCCAAGGTGTTCTCTCTCAAAATTGGGGTGGAACCGAGCCAAATCGTACTGTCACCTGCATGGTACTCAAAGCTACGGCTAACGACAGGCGTACAGTCTAACCCGATGCCATGATGAATATCGTGGCCCTCGATCTGACTACGTCAGACAGGTGGCATTAGTAACAATAACAAGGAAAGGAAGGATTTTCTCTCTGAATTGTTTAAATTTGTTTTTAATTTTAAGAAATACTTAAATAGCAGATAAATTTAAAATTTTAGATTTTTTTTCAGAATACACAAGCATTCTTCCGTTTTCAATTTATAAAAGAATTTAGAACTATAATGTACATCCTTCAAAAGTTATCTAGTGAAAAAGGAAGAAAGCCAATCAGTTTTTATTCTTTTTGTGTTCATACTTTTTGCTATTGAAAAAAATTGAATAATTCCATAACAAAATTTTCTTTGATGCTTTAAAGTTTGTACTTAACAGGAAAAAAAAGTGAAAAATAAAGCTTCATATGCATTTTGAAAAATTAGCTTCAAAATTTCCCTTCATTTTGTTACAAGTAATCGTGAATCGCAATACAATCAACATCATATGTACCAAATATTCACATGCACACAGAAATTTGTAAAATCAAGAAGCTCCAAACAGTGTTATGCATGACAAATATTTATATCTTATTTTCGAAACATGTAATTAAAAGATTTTAAAAGTACAAATTTTATGTTTTATTTAGAAATTAAAGATGCAAAATCTTACATAAAGTTCTTAAAAATCAATGCTGAAGCACGCATAAAATACTTAGCAATAGTAAAATTCAAACATTTTAATTAATAAAACTGAACCGAAAAAATATGTTATACAAAATTTATAAACACATTTCTGTTAAATTATATCTAGCAAAAAGTTTAAGTGAAAATTTCGTATATAAATATAGATGCGATTTTTTAAAGACGAGCACTAAGTAATTTTCCCTTAGAATACATACGAAAACTTAGGACTTCTCAGATTTTATAAATTGGTTGTAATGGGCTTACAAAGGAAGGGCGGTCATCTATAAAGTTTTTTAAACCCACCAATTGTCTCATGGAAAATATTAGGGACCCTCTATAAAGTCTGGTTTTAAGCCTCAAGCCGGATCTTACAAAGGATTACTTATTCGACATCAGTCAGTCTATATGGGGCCCTTGAATCCTGGGCCTCCCTGCGATGCGGAGGTATACTTTAAGCCACTGAGTACTACTAACATTTTTTAAAAATATATATATAAAATATATTTTGACGGATTTAAGTATTAAATAAATGGAATTAACTGATTAAATTTGATGTTTTGTGAAAAGTAGTGAAAAATAATTAGCAGCTCGCATCAATAGGATGACGTTTACTGTAACGACCGTTAATTAAAAAAATTGAAGTTAATTTATTATTTTCAAGTCAAAATGTTAACATTCGTCAAAAACGTTTATATTTTGGATAACTGTGCATGTTTTCACTAAATATTTCAACGTGGTTGACAATATCATATGGAATGCATACATTTATTCCTATTAATGTAAATGAAAATGACTTTCGTATTATATGCTGCATAAATTTGTAAGTCAGAAAATTTTAGTTTATTATAGTAAAGTATTTATACTATTTAAGGGATTTTCTTCCTTGAATTACTGATTCAATACACATAACATATTCATTAAAGGTAATATTAGTACTATAAATAAATGGTTTGGAATCGCAAACAACTGAAAATTTTAATTTGGATAGGCGACGCAGTACCTCGAATTTCTGAAATGCTAGTGACAAATATGTGACACGTATCTCGTTTCTCCCATCCATATTACGCCGTCTAAGGATTGCAAGGATCAATTTCGTTTAATATGAAGCATACTACGATATTCAAAACAAAGGGTCGTGAATGAAATCAAGATTCGAAACCATAGCGCATTTGGAAAGCCCATTTTTTTTAGCCTGACCATAACCCAAATATAAATTCTAATGCAAGCAAATGAATATAAAAATTGCAATAAAACTTTCTAACCTGATGAATTTTATTGAAACAGGATGAAATGAAATAACTGGGGAGTTTGTGAAATTCATATATAGGATGAAATCATTTTAATACAATTTATGGTGTTTTCCAATCGAAAAAAAACCTTTTTATAATACTGAATTATCTGATGCCTTAAATTCATTTCATTTTAATTTTTTTTAAAAAACTTTCTTTTATATATTAGAAAATTACATTTAATGACAGATTCCAGTAATATCCTGAAATAATTTTTTTTAAATAACACTGAGACTTCGACATTTATATAA